>CM069445.1:67979308-68203095 GCA_035610835.1 Ophiura sarsii
CTTCCACAGACGCAAAGCAGTCGCTTTACACGTAATATCATATCGCGCCATCTGGTAACGCGGTTAATCGACGATATGGAAAATATCGTGTGGTTTGACTTGTTGTTTACACGATATGGATCAGATTTCATACGTGTTAACCAATGAGATTGAAGTATGTACACTTACTAAACGATAAGACCCTTTGCCTTCCACAAAGGGAGTGTAGATTTCAAATGGAGTCACCCATGCAGGTAATCCCATTTAAAATTCACACTCCCTGTGATGAAGAATAAGATAATATCTTCCATAGGGGGTGTATGTATTTAAAATGGAATGGCTCATTCTGTATCCCTTCCCTGCTGTCTGTAGTCTGATCTTTCCCTGCTGCATAATGTCTATTGCATATAGAGTTTGATATGGCAGATTATTAGGCCCCTATACTCTATTTGGCATCCTCTGGACAGTGACATATTTAACAGGCGCAGCTTTTACGCACACATATGTATCTTCCGCCTTTCAACGCTCGTGTGTATATGCCAGCGCCGCGAGTAGGTGCGCATGTTATGTGCTGCAATTAGTAGAAAATAAGGTTACGTCACTGTCTCGTGATGGCCAAATAGACTATAGTCATAAGAGTTCTGTATGTATCCTCTAACATGATGCTGCAGATCTGTCTCACAAATGTTCTTTTAACCTTTTCCCTGCTGCATGTAGTTTGAATCAATTAGTGTAATGCACTGAAAACCAGCCAGGCTATGTATTTGTGTGGAAACTGGGGGAGGGGGACCAAGTATGATTTTTTTACCCAACATATCACTGCGAAACGTCTGGGATTTGACCCCCTGGACCCTCCGATACCACCGCCGCGTCCCTAACCACTGAGCTAAGCTGTCACCGCTTGCCCGGGCAGCAATTTCGTACCCACATATCAGCTCGGATGATGATGTCATCCAATCAATGCTGTAGCATGCATATGGACATTGTTTTTGGCTGTAATGAATCATAGAGCGTGTTTCTACTGGGGCACTGCAAAGTTAAGGGTAGCTTAACGGGAACTTTTAATGCTTACTTTTTAATACTGCTAAGTTTATCTATCCTAGTCGATGGGCCACGACATTTGACCTTTTGTTATACCAAACAATTCCGCCCCACCTGAAAAGACTGCCTCACAATGCGTAGAATCCAGTGTGTACGTGTATATGTCCGGGGCACAGAACTTAACGTTAAGATTAAATGGGTGGCTGTTTCTACTGGGAAACGGTTAACTACCGGTAACAAACCAGGTCTGTGAAGGTATTTGTGGTTACAAAACTTACCGTTAATTAACTTTATCTGGTTGTTTCTACTGGGCAACTTAGCGGTTAATACCGTTAAGTTCCCCAGTAGAAACACGCTTATACACGTGTAGTGTCTAGGAGGGTTAGTGTTAAAATTGTTCTGTTATCCCCTTCCCCGCAGTCTGTGTAGCCTGCTGGTGTAGTACCACAATCAAAACAGGTGGTCATCAGGCCCCTCACCATTTGTTCTGTGTCCTCTTATCTGCCACATTTAGTCTGCATAGCATTACAGCACTGAAAACAAATCTGTATACTTCTCCTGTTGTGTTTAGTTTGAAAGAATATAACA
Organism: Ophiura sarsii; assembly: GCA_035610835.1. Lineage (NCBI taxonomy): Eukaryota > Metazoa > Echinodermata > Ophiuroidea > Amphilepidida > Ophiuridae > Ophiura > Ophiura sarsii. The sequence continues at coordinate 67,980,917 of CM069445.1, forward strand.
CGGCCGATCGGCTCAGGCCCTTCGAAAAGAGAGAGAGAAAAAAGAATGATATGAGTCAAAATAGTGTTAATTTACTCTCTGCGACCGTGATGATTGGCAGATGAGGCCCTGTATAAAGCAGGGAAAACATGATACAGGGTGACCCATAAAATGTTGAACCCAAAAATCACAAAATTCAATATTTTTTTTATCCATTAAAATAACAAAATATTGCATAACTCGTTCACCAGCCATGTGCACCATACATTTAACTTCCTGAAACATTTTAGATCATAAAAATAGGCCACACGAAACTTAAAATACGTGTAATTTTGTAAGAAGTGTTGTTTTGTAGTGTAAGTGAAGTGCAAAAAATGGTTTCATGCTACATGAGCAGAACAAGTGCCTGTTTGAAACCGTGCAATGAACTTTATAAATTATTCTGCGCAGTATCTCATCAATATTCATTTATTATGTAAATCAATATTATTATTATATAAGAGACTTTGAAAACAAAAACTGAAGTCCCCTTGACTTCATTTGAAAATGTTAATTTGATAAATTCAGATCAAAAGAAAAGATACTTAGAACAGAATTAAGTTTCATATCTGAACCAAGTTACAATTTTTTTCACTTTTACAAAGGGCGAAAACACCCCCTGTCACACAATCAAGTGTATCTTTAGTTTGGTAAGGCCAATTTACATGATCTAAAGTTCTCCAGAAAGCTGAATAAATTGTTTACAAAACTGTTGAAAACAGAATGCCATATTTATTTACTTTCATTTTTAATTATTTTTTTTAAGTTTGTGATTTTTGGGTTCAACATTTTCTGGGTCACCCTGTAGGTATAATATTAAAATTAGTCATAGCAACCCATCAAATAAAATGTTATAGATAACTTGAGTTCCATACATAGATGGAGAGACTTTTGAAATTTATGAGTGTCTGCAGTAGCGTAGCCAGCGGGGGGGGGGGGGGGGGGGGGGCAGGGGGGGCAGACTGCCCCCCGGACACCTAAAATGGGGACGGAGAAGCGGGAAAATGGGGACGAGAAATTGTTCATGTAGTACATTTACTGTGCGATTTTTATTTTTGACTGTGCGATTTTTTTTTTTGACTGTGCAGAATGTTTTGACCTCACCCCCACCCCCCACCCCACTTATGTGAAATTCACGAGGTAAGTGACTAGAAAAAAAATTAGGGCAACCTTTTACGAAAATGCTTAAAAATAGGGACGATATTGATGTTTGCCCCCCTGGAATGACAATGCTGGCTACGCGCCTGAGCGTCTGGGAACATTAACAGGGAAATGCTGGTCTATTTGATTTTGCAAATGAAGATAGGTGTTACGAGAAACAAATTATTATTTTTTCCCGCCTAGCCCAAGGTTGGTGAACTATTTCTTGGTCATGTCCCAGAATACGGGGTTTGTACTCCATTTCGTCTCATTGTCTATTTTAATAAGCATATTCCGTCTTCCCGATCGGTTACTATCGGTTATTGGAGGTTATATCACCCTTTAGAAATCAAGCGATGGTGGTTGCCTGATACTCGTCGCGCACCCTGGAAGGCTTTGATTGTCTGCTGGCCTGAAAACGGTTTGAATTATTTAAAAAGAGTAGCTATTTTTTTTACATAGAATAACTTGGTTCCTCAAATATTGAGTTTTGTCACAAAGGTGAGGACTTGGTGTAGTGCCACAAGGTCCTATCTGTAATAGCTGCCAGTTGCTAAACATGGGGTTATTTTTATGCGGAGCAATTGATAAAAACTAAATGTTACTCGGAGCAGCTATTGCAAATACAATCTTTTAGTTCAGATATTTAGTGATGTGAATAGTCACTATCTGTAATATACACTTTTGGTGCTAATGGTGCTCCTTTGTAAAAATGCAATCCTACATAAGACAGCCATTGTAGATGCTCCAGACCCTGGAAGTGTAACTAGGCATAGAAACATTCATATTGCAATTGCTTGAATAAGTCAAATGGGTTTGAATAATTCAAGTCCTATTTCTATTTTGATTCACAAATTTGGGTTGAAATATTGTGTTTCAAAATAGCATCAGAGAAAAAATAATAGTAGTGCGAGGTTTAATTTGACAGAATTTCGCCGACTATCGACTCTGACATACCCATGAGTAGAATCTTGGGGGTTGGGGGCACTCGCGTATATTATGTATGCCTCATGAATGGGTCGCTTTTTGTCTGAATTCCCTAAACATGGGGAATGATTCTGTGCTGATTATTCCATAAACATGGCTCCTGTTTCACGAAAATCACACAAAAAAACAATAACATCAGCCATTTTTGAGTGTACAAACTCTTTGATATAGGTCCTAAATCATAAAAAAGCCAGTCAAATCACCAAGGTATACAACATGCATTTTTGTATTGATATACTATTTTAACATTTAGGAAAGGGCTTGGATAGATGTACAATATGAGGCTATTTTCTGTCCTTTATGATGGCTTTGAATGCAAATGTACAATACTATATACCTATACATAGCAATGTTTTATTCATGCGAGATGTAGGGGTTGCTATTTTGGGTCCCACATCATACCGCAAACTTTGTAATGTTTCTCTTGATAATTTTTTGTGCTTTCAGCACTTCAAGAAGCTACCATAAAAATAAAAATAAGTGAATACATCTGTTCCAAAAAGGTAAAGTTTGAACAATTAAACGCATGAAAATGACCACCTTTACATTCCTAGGTTACAGGGATACTCCTGTTAGAACTCCTTTGCGGAGTATTATGGAGGAAACCAAACCAAGAAGAAACAGAGCTTGTCTTTGGTGGCAACATACATGTACATCAAAGTCTGGGTATAGAGTTGAGGGCAGAATGCATCAAAATTTGCTTTCTACGTAAGAAAGCATCTTCATTAAATCGGTATTAAGTGATGACAAAAACAACAACCCTGTTCTACAGATTTTTCAAAATTTAAAAATATTTTCAATTTTTTTCTCCAAACAAATTACAAAAATGACATCTCAAATTTGTAAAAATATGGGTTTGCATTATACCTGCCAAATTATCACAGTGACAGATGGTTTGTTTTTAAAGCTATTTACAATAAAGACATTGAAGTGGCAGAACGATCTGGATGGATAGATAGGGGGGGGGGGGGGGGGGAGCAACTGACATTGATTTTTTTCTTCTTCACCCTTCCCTGCTAGTTGTGCAAAATCCCATTGAGCATGCATTCATTCTAAAGACCCAATTTTCTCAAAATCAGAAAATGGCAACAATTATTAAATTTATAGTGTTAGCCTTCTAATGGTTAACAATTTCGACTTATAAAGATGCTTTCTTCAGAAGATAGCAAAGTCTTTTGATTCTATAGATGAGGTGACCGTTGTTTACATCAGTAGTGTTTACATATTGATTAGCGCCTGGTCTAAAGACATGCTAGGGGTACTAGTCCATGACTACTGCATACATCATACTATATGAAAGCAAAACACACATCACTGAGCGCCAATTTTAAAAGCACATGCCCTTATGGTGCACACGCAAACCGCCGGGCAACCAGATTTAGTACCTGGTCTCTCATTGTGCTTAGGGATGCATACCATGACTTCTGCACTATTACACCGTAAGCATGGTAAGTAATGATCAATCAAGTGTGAATTAAAGCACCGTTCCCTGTAGGTGCGCACGCAAACCGCCGGGCACTACGTCACCGGTCACACCATCTATACCAATGCACTCTACTTTCAGCCCATTCATATGCAAATTTGCATTCTTATTTTCATTCTAATGCAAATTCTCAAAATGTTAAGCCTCTATTTTACCTCAAATCAGTTACAAATTAAGCCCTCATTTTTGAATTCCAAAAAGTGAGTACTCCCCTCACTCAATAGGGAGCTTTCGATTTCTATGACGGACGCTTCTCGACAAGATGACACCTCGAGTCATGTGCGCATGCGTCGACTTAGCAATCCGTCGGTCGTCCAATTTCTGGAACCTGTGATCTTAAGCTTTCGATTTGCACGACGGACGCCTGTACAACGGTAAAACACAAAACGTTACCGTCGTGGGGGTTAGTCCCTTTACGCGTTGTAGCATTTAGAGGACCAACGGATGACACAATTGACGCATTCGCACATGACTAAAAGTGTCATTCAATCGTCCTAGATTCATCCGTCGTGCAAATCGAAAAGCTCCCTAATAATCAGCCGAAGACAGGTCCTAGAAATTGGACGACCGATGGATTGCTAAGTCGACGCATGCGCACATGACTCGAGGTGTCATCTTAAGCGTCCGTCGTCCAAATCGAAAGCTCCCTAATCTCACCATGAGCGAGGTGACAATGTCCTACTTGCCTCATTAGAATATCGTTGTTTTTACAGCCACTTGAGACATGAGTGTGTGTCTGTGGTAAGACAATACGGGAGATGAATAACATCATTTAGCTGGGTTCCCCTAGGGTATCATTCCATTAATAAGCCTGCAAAAATGGCTATTTTCGCTCCCATAATTTGACAAATTAATCCAAGATTGATTAAAATGTTGTGATTAATTGCTACAAATTTTGAATTTCTATACGTAGACCTGTATACTTTTATCAATATGTTCATATTTGTGTGTTTGTACTATTTTGTGCATTAAAGCTCAGAAATCGACATGGCACAACATTTACATCTACTTTAGACGGTTTTTGAGTGAATGTGATGTGAATGTATTACAATACGTCTACTTCACCTCAATGTGAACCCGGTTCATGATACATGTTAAGCATTTATTTCTCTTTCTATTTGCACTTATTTTTGTTCTGCATGGTACAGTTGCGTAGGAAGCGTTTATTTATAAAGTATATAATTATCCATATTTCCCAATTTTGGATAATGGCAATCGAAAGTGCACAAAATGCAGAAAATAAATAAGAAAAATATGCTTTTGATCATATTTTCAAATCAAAAGTGTCACATTGAAATTTTAAAAGTATCATGTGAATGCTGGTATTTATAAGATTAAAGCTTATGGTCCAATCTCATCATTATTTATCGATTACAACAAAATCTTTAGTGTCATATTTTGAAATGAAAATGTGTAAACGTATAGATCAAAAAGACAAATAAAAATGGGATAATCAAATACCAAAAATATATCTAAATAGTTTTTAACCGTCTGCACGCTATGCAAATATATATGATGCCCAATGTTTATTCATTATATAAGCGTATTATGTGCATATATTTGTTTGAGCACACATGCTGTCTCATTTTTATGTAAAAAATATGATGATTTGGTAAATTGGTAATGCTATGTGCAGGTGATATTTATCATGAAATAGGGATGAAGTACTGTGCTAAAATCAACTTCCCAGGTAATTAAAATAGTACTATAGCCCCCAATGTAAAAATATTAAAATACAGAATTTGAGATATTACACACAAAGATTGGCTGAAATTTAATAGAGCTATGTGTCCAAAACCAAAACAAAGTGCAATTTTCATTTTTGAAATTGCAAGATATATTGATCAATGGAAATATCCCAGTTCCACAGCGAGTTGTTGCTTATAGGTCAACAAATGCGTGTGTGTTGTTTCGAGAGATATTAGACAAATCAATGCACGTGCGTTAATGTTGATGGGTGAATAATTGCACGACCCCGCAGGGGAGTGCTATTGTGAGCATATCAACATTTGCGCAAGTGAATTGATTTGTCTTTTTTCGAGAACAAACATACGCATGTATTGACCTAATTCATACACAACACTATACAAATCAACATTTTGATGCTAGTGCTATTGTGAGCATATCAACATTTGCGCAAGTGAATTGATTTGTCTTTTTTCGAGAACAAACATACGCATGTATTGACCTAATTCATACACAACACTATACAAATCAAAATTTACAATTTAAGCATAATTTTGATCTATGTAATAACGAATATAAAAATATGTTAGCCAGTTTGCTAACACCCGCGGTGAAAATCGGCGAACCCGCGATGCCTGAACATCGAATCAAAACAAAGGGCGTGGTGCAGGCATTGAACGGCGCGCACGCTGGGTGCATTAGACACTTTCAATGCACTCCGCGTAATTTAGTTTCTTGCTTTCTGATTGGTTCGCAACTACTAAGAGTGTATGAATACCAAATAATCAGTTATCTGCCTATTGCTATGAATGTTGCTACACAAAGGCTGTGTCTATGGTCTATTATGGAAAAGTAAATCAAGTATTGCTATGATTTCATTGAATGTGCATGATGTGGTTAATTAAACCACATAAATACCAGTATTTATGATTTAACTTGGCATCCAAATATCCTGCTAGTGTTTTCTATCAAAATAAATGTTCATTTTTACAATGATTTTTTCACCAGGGACAAAACATTTAAAAAAGGTATAATATAATTTGTGAGACCCTGTAACCAATGCTATATCATATTATGCGCTATGATCTAGATGGAATAGCGCTATATAAATATTAATTGTTAATTGTTAATTGTTAATTAATTGTTAATTGTTAATTGTTTAATAATTGTTAAAATAATGTGAGATTGTTGATCTGTCCAGGAGGCGCTAGACATGAAGGCCAGGAGGTCCCCTGTCCTATCTCTGCGTAGTAAACCAAATTATTCCACATTCTTGATTTTAAAATGATAATTAGTTATCATTTCAATGGATATTATTAACAATTACCTTAATGATATGTATTGTGAGTTGCACTGTCCAAGAGACATTAGACCATGAGGTCCCTATAGCCTTGCATGCCAGTAAGACAAAAGAATCAAGTTAATCATCTTGTCATTATATATTCTAAAGATGATTACATTATCTATAGATTTTTATTTAATATCAATATTAAGCTTGATCTGTCCAGGAGACAATGTAAAACTTTGCATACCACTACCAGTAAGATAAAAAGAATCAAAGTTAATCATAATCAACTTGTACTGCTATATTCGTACTCTAAGATGATAATTGATATGAATAGTTACATTATCTATATATTTGTTTATAATCAACCTTAATGGGAATTGATCTTTCCAGGAGACATTAGTTAATCATAATCAACTTGTACTGCCATTTTGTATTCCAAGATGATATGAATTAGTTACATTATCTATTATATATATTTGTATATAACAAGCCCTAATGGGACTTGATCTGTCCAGGAGACATTAGTTAATCATAATCAACTTGTTTTGCCATTTGGTATTCCAAGATGATATGAATTAGTTACAATTTCTATATATTTGTATATAACAAACCTTAATGGGACTTGATTTGTCCAGGAGACAATAGTTAATCATAATCAACTTGTACTTCCATTTGGTATTTCAAGATGATTTGAATTAGTTACAATTTCTATATATTTGTATATAATAAGTCTTAATGGGACTTGATCTGTCCAGGAGGCATTAGACTAGGAGGTCCCTGGTTCAATTGCAGGTAAGATCAATCAATTAAGTGCCTCTCAGGCGTAGCACTGGACTACCTATCATCTTGCCTTTCTCTGAACAAACCACGACGTGTCAACCTGCGATCGGCTTCCGATACTACACAACTAACTCAGCATTCAACCATCAAAACTCTTACATCAGCCAGTAATCGGACTTTCACCTATGTCGCTCCAGCAATATGGAATCACCTTCCCGTTCTCATAAGAAATCAGGACTCTTTACACATGTTCAAGAAATCTGTCAAAACATATTTGTATCCAAATGTCGTGTAAATTGTATCATATTGTACTTTATATAATGTTTGTTTGTTCATTATCCTTTTGTTCCATTGGGTTTGCTTTTCTCACGCGCTTTGATCTTGATGAAAAGGCGCTTTATAAATGCTCATTTGTATTGTATTGTATTGTATTGTATTGTAATCTTTAACAGCATTGTAAATTCAAAGATGTGAGATTATATATGGATGTTCCAGAAAACCTGCGATGAGGAGGTCCTGTGACTTTGCATTCTGAAAAGATCGAGTCAACAAATCACTCCTTATTAGTGCTGACATTAATCAGCTTTGAATTTCAACTTAATTTTAAGTTCATGTCAGTGTTTCCAAGATATCAACTATTTATGTTACATAAATAGACAGATAGTATTAGCATTACAAGTTGATCGTTCCACAAAGATGTGAGATTATATAGATGTTCCAGGAAACGTGCGCTGAGGAGGTCCTGTGACTTTGCATTCTGAAAAGATCGAGTCAACAAATCACTCCTAATTTAAAGTGCTGACATTAATCAACTTTGAATTTCAAATTAATTTAAAGTTCATGTCAGTGTTTCCAAGATATTGACTATTTATGTTATATTTATGTTATAAAGGGTTCAACAAAAGAAAGTATACAACTTTGTTTATGTCATTTTGAGTAATATTTAATTGTTTTTTGACCAAACAGGCTAGATAGGCATTTAGATGATACTTTTAGGCATAATTTGATACCAAATTTGCCCCCTAATAACAAAGATAAACCATGATTAGCACCATTTAAAGAAAATTGGTCACTTTTCAAAAGTCACATTTTCAATGAACGCAAGCCGTGAGAAAATGCTGTGCATGGTACCTTGAATGGCCGGGAATGAAATGGATATTGATCACACAGTGGGGATGCATTGGGTTGTGCCTGAGCGAGCGGGCTATTCGATTATGAACAGGTAACATGTTGTCTTTTCTTCCCGCGTAGTGTATTGAAAATGTGACTTTTGAAAAGTGACTAATTTTTCTTTAAATGGTGCTAATCATGGTTTATCTTTGTTGTTAGGGGGAAAATTTGGTATCAAATTATGCCTAAAAGATTCATCGAAATGCCTATCTAGCCTGTTTGGTCAACAAAAAAAATGAATGTTACTCAAAATGACATAAACAAATTTGTATACTTTCTTTTGTTGAACCCTTTATAAATAGACAGATATTATTAGCATTACAAGTTGATCATTCCATTTTCAGGAGACCTTATTCTATAGGTGGTTGTAATATGTAGCTTTGCATGGGGAACAATAAGTTCAAGTAAATCAACTTTTTACATTAATTGTCTCATAGTAATTAAAAGACTTCAATTAAATATGTTACATAAATGGAGTCAATCAGCTTGTAAATATCGCCATTGTACATTCTATAATACATTAATTATGGGTAGTTAGTATACATTATATGAATATTATTATCAATTGTTTAATGTGAATTGAAATGTCCATGAGATATTAGACCAAGAGGTTCTTACTTATATAGCTTTTATTGGGAAGTCATTTTCAGAGATGTGTGATTTGTTTAATTGCAGTAACCCTTACCCCAAGGTGTATTTTTGAAATTGAAACTCATCAGGGGAGAAAATGTGATCAAATTAGGGGGGGGGGGGGGGGAATTGTTGTCCATAGCACAACATTCTTGGCGGTTCCAATACAACAGCAAATAAGAAGTCCTGAATTGACTTCAACTGAAAAATGCCTAAAATCGCCCTGCGGAATGTATTTCTCTCATGGAAGAAGGTGGCTTGTAGGTAGAATTGACTTTATAAACTATTTGACATAGTGTACGTTTGGTGGCGCATAAACTTAGCCACACAAACGGGCGGGATAGGAACTATACTGTTTTCATACATGTGTATCCTACCAGGTCTTAGATTCATCTGCACAGAGAAACTCTCTATTCACACAGAAGAGGTCCAGCTAATCTAAATATCAATATAGCTTTTCCTGCACCACTGAATCTTACCAACAATGGCAGTGTTGTGTTGTGACATAACACTGATCATTGCCTGATCCATTAGAAAATCAATAAGGTTTGTCCCTATTGGTCAAAAGTATTTCTGGAGGGAAAAACTTTTATTTTACTCATGACACCCGGGTCACCTGCATGGAAGTCCGGCCACCTGTAAGCCAGTCTAGGAGTAAGCTTCAACAATCTTAAGATTTTCTTAAAGGCATATTATGTGATCTTTTCCAGGGAGCGCCCTCTATTTATGATATTTTTTAGAAAGTAGATTTTCTTGCAGATTTACATTTCGGATCATAAATCATGAATATATTCCAAGTTACAGAGCGATATGATTCCTAATTACCTCAAAATCATGGTTTTTGAGTGAATTTAGAGTAAAAATAAGTTGTCGGCGCAGACTCCGACAGTCTATATTTGCTAAAAAACATGATTTTGATGTAATTAAGAATCGTATCGCCCTGTAGCTTGGAATGTATGTACGATTTATGATCTGAAATGTAAATCTGCAAGAAAGTCTGCTTTCAATTTTTTTTCGAGGATTGAGGGCGTTCCCAGAAAAAGATCACATAATATACCTTTAAGGATATGATAGCCCCAGAAAGTGCCACGAGATTGCGAAGGCGTGTGCTACCAGTACCTAGTAGTGTAGTGTTTTGTAGTGATGAGGAACATTAGGGATTTATAGTGAGTTTCGATCTGTTCACAAGTTAAAACAACCATGGATTGTCTGATTCTTCCATGAATAGACTAATAAACCAAACCAAGATATCAAGTGAATCCACCTGTGCTTAAAACCTTTGGAGATTCTGTGATGTGAAGAAGGTAGATATAGTACACATAAGTATGAGTTGATCTTTCCAAGAGACCAGGAGGTCCCTGTTGATTTGCATTCAGAGAAGACAGGAAGAAGATACAGTCAATAAATCGCGCTTGATTAATGCTAACGTAAATTATATGATGTATGAATTAGTTTCGTTGAATAAAGACTTATCTTTCATTTCATAATTAGAGTTGATCTGTCCAGGCATGGAATTTCTCTTTCTAATAATTCCATGGTCCAGGAGAGAGGTAACTAATCATGAGGTCCCCACAACACTTTATGTTGGGAAGACAAACAAAATCAAGTCATCCAACCCTTAATTAATGACAGTGATGATTATATTATTATCAATTGCCTTCAATAATGTGAGTTGAACCATCCCGGAGACATTAGGCCAGGGGGTCCCAGAAGGTTTGGTTGGGAAGATCAAGATTACCAAAGATACAAAAATACAAAGATGCCAGTTTTCAATAGAATACTGTAAAACACTTAACATTTGTGGGTACTTTATTAGCGAATCACCGAAAGCCAACATTTTTGCTAGGATTTCATTTTAGGATTCCAAAATTGACTTTGATTTTAAGCTTTTACCATGGTTTATTTCGGTTCGCAAATTTGATGTCCTCCCTCGCAAAATTCATGAAAATTCATGAAATTAAATACCTCGCGATATAAAGCGGTATTACAGTAATATCTGTGCTATGATTAGAGTAGATCTGTCCAGGACATTTTAGAGGTTCCTGAAGCTTTGCAAACCAGGAAGATTAGACAAACAGATCAAAATCAAATTGATACATTTTCAGTCAATGCCATTGAGAATTCCAAGATATTAATTGAGTTATAACTAGATATTGTTAACGCCTATCAAGATCATAATGTCAGCTTATTTGTCCTGGAGACTTTAGGCCAAGAGGTCCTCATCAGGGTTCACAGTAGCTTCAAAATTATGAGGTCCAGTTGGACCCCATATCCTGGCAATTTTCAGAATTATGGAGTCCAAACAGAATTTTTTGGGAGTCCATGGAAAAACTGATAACAATAATAAATTCCCTAATTTTGTTAGTTGTTAATTAGGATGTGCCTGCCATGGGTTTTGACACTTTTATGACATGAAAGAATATAGATTTTGATTATCTTTTTTCAATAACCCTGGCTTTTATGGCCAGGAGGAAATGTGAATACTTTAGGAGTTATAACCATTAAACATTTCCTTTAACATGAGCTTTCAATTAAAAAAAGAAATTTTAAATCCAAATATATCCCTTACCCTTCCCAATCTCTATGCTTATATGCCATTCACATTCAACAAAGAAACGTAGATACGTATAGGTAGGTAATGTCAAGCACCAGACAGATGTCTCAGATGTCTCCTTGTTTCTTTTTCTCCTATTTTTACAATTTGTGACCAATCGTGTGTAAGTCCACTTAGTGCATTCCATCTCTACTAAAGGACGCTCCCGTGGCCAAGGCAGCTTTGTGCATGCTTTCTGTAATGAACCATATCTGAAGAACCAACCAAGATAAACGTACCACCTTATCAGGATAATTTCAAAACTTACTGCTGATTAAGACTAAGCAAACAGAAATCATCTGAAACTTTAAATGTGGTTGAAAAATTACTTTGAACTTGGGTCAACTTTTTTTTGAACCACCCGGTATTTATAGTAAGTTGCATAGCCTCAAGCTAGGGCGTCCAAGCAAAACGCAATAACACGGGACATTTTAATTTTATGGCGTCCAAATAAAAAAATGGCGTCTATAACGCCATAAAGCAGTGTATCGTAAACCCTGGTCCCCATCTGTTAGAGCTTTGCATGCTTGTAAAACAATAGGATTAAATTAAGCAACCCTTTTCCCACATTTTCCACGCTGCTATATTAGTTTTACCATATACAAAACAGATTTTTCAGAATCCTTTCCCAACTTTCAGAGTCTATATCTCAAGAATTGCTGAACCGATACTAGGCATGTTTGTACTTATTGTAATGCATTTCTCATGGTGATTCCCAATATGGTAATGTCATTCAACAACTTTGACATTTTTTATTTTTATTGTTGTTGAAATTTTGGAACTGTCGTCTACAGTCGACTGCTGTGTGGAAAGTGTTAACTAAGAAATTCATTATACCGTGCTCAAAAAAGTAAGTTACCAAGGCAATGTAAGAATCTGCTCTTTGCTATACTGAGCATGTGTTATGCAAAAGCTACTGCAAAAATGAGAAGTGTACTTTTTTTTATACACAAAAACGGTGTTAATATTCAGTCAATCTTCAGGGGTAATATCTCAATTTCAAGAGAAGACATTTTTTTCACAATTTTGTAATTTGATATGTTTAAGTGTAGCTATAGTTTTGGAGTTTATGAACATATTCATTACTTGGCAAGTGACTTTTTGAGGATTGTATACTAATCATTAACCCTAACACTAGAAGTGTAGCAGTGGCGATGGACCGAAGGACAGAACAGCCCTTTTATGGCAAAAGGATGTATCTAATATGTACTTTCCTAATGATATACTTCCTTTTAACATGGATTATGTTGACTTGGTTCAATAATCCTCACTTAGGAAAAGGTTGCAACTTGTAAAAGACAATAAAAGTAATATACTGCCTTTTACCACTACTTGATTTATGGAGAAAAAAGCTAACTTTGATCATGTTAAAAGGAAGTATACTGTTAGAAAACTACATATAAGATACATTCTTTTGCCATAAAAGGGCTGAGAAGGAGGGTTAAATGGGAGGATCAATAACAATATGTCCGCTGTCCTCGGGAATTGAACATGGGTCGCCGGGGTGACAGGCGAGTCGCCCAACCACCACACCACGAGCGTTAGGCTTCCCAGGCTACATTTGTGCAGACCATGTATACCCAGGGTTTAGTGAACTTGTGCGCGCGCACTGTTGACCGTGCAGTAGGGTTTAGGGTTAATGCCATAATATTATATTTGTTTTATAATTTACAAATTATGAATGCCATAATGAGAGATTAATGATTTGCTAAAGAGGTGATTGCACGCAGAGAGATAAAAAAAACATATTTCTCACCAACTTGGAACTGATTAAACTATGGCTTTTTTGCAAATAAAACAATAATCTTGTCTATAATTGTTCAACGTCTTGGACAAACTTTCTTTTCTCTATATGTTCAATATGTATTCAACGGAAGTGTCTGAATCGAATCTCAAAATGGCACCCAAGTTATCTTAGGAGATCATTCACTAGGCTGATTTGGCTATTATAAATCATTAAAACATTGCCATTCCATCAATGTAAAGGAACAAAAAAAGTTATGTCTCTTCTTCTTCAATGAGTCCAAATTGGTAATAGTGCATCACATTTCGTTTCTTTTTTAAAACTTTTTTGAGCCGTGCGAATGAAGGCTTTAAGTAGTAACAATTGGGTTGGAAACAGTTAAATGTTTGAAAATTTGGCACAATTTTGTAAACCATAAAAATAAATGAAACATTTTCCCCCTTGAAATCATAAAAGATTATGAAGGTTAAAAAAGAATGAAATATATTTTCAGAATTGCTATGTGATACAACAGTAATTTTTAAAAGCTATTTCCGCTCAGCGTGCCAAACTCTCTTAATTTTGTCCTTACTACCTACGTCAATTGTAAATATTTGAAATGGTCTTATAAATTTTACACATTCCCTTAGAGGTATACTCAAAAATAGACTGAATATGTTCCGCTATTATTTGATAAAGGACTTGTGCATGCTTGCTCTATTTTTGGAATCACAAGTTATTGAATTTCACAAGGGGCCTGTGTCTCGTCAGCAGACGTCATAGTGAGGGAATATATCTTTGGATTAGATTTGGTTTACCTGTACCCTGGGGGCGCTTTATCGATCTGTTTTACTTAAACATCGCATCAAAAGGTTGACTGACTTACTTTATTATATCTTATTGTGTATAGCCTTATTGCTTCACAATAATATAATTGCAATGAAGACAGTGATTAACTAGTTATATGCGCGAAAATAGATGAAAAAGATATGCAACAAAGTGCCAGAAGTCGCTAGATATGAAAGAGGGATTATGCATAAGATAAAAAAAGGATTTAAGTCCAAAGAAATTACAAAAACGTGTTCTTTGGGTTTTGAAAAGTTGATAATTTTTGAACGATTTGATTTTTTATAATTCTTCCTTATAATTCTTTTTATTATTCTTTCTATTTTTTTTGAAAATGTTTGTCAAGTTTGAATAAAATGATGAATTCTTAAATTTTCAAGGGAAATATGCCTAACTCACTGCCACTTCTTGGAAAGTTCATCAGCCAGTAGTTATCATTGCAAATAAAATTACAAATACTCAAGTGTAGCGGTTCATCCGTGCTGGCAACTGAACAATGGGTAAAACAATGGGTAATTAAACTTTTGATTTCACCAGAAGGATCCACACCATTTAACATGTGTTTCAATGCATTTCAGCCATGTGTGCTCCCCATATTTTAGTCGAAAACGGCCCGAAAAAATGCTTTACACAATGGGAAAAGGGGGAGTTTTCGGAAAATAGGGGTGGGGGGGGGGGGGGGGTTGGCGTTTTAAAAAATAAAATAAAAAGTACATTAGTAAAATAAAAGGTAAATTGGTACAAAAAAGGTACATTGGTACAAAAAAAATGATTTTTTTTCCTTCAGATTTGGGGGGTGGCCTGGTTACGGGACTGGTCACAATATAAATATGCTGGGCATAAGGCTGCTTTCGTGATTTGGTGAGTAGTAACAGCAAAAATGACTATATAACATCCATCTTAAATTCTTCTACACCACTGTGTATGCCTTTAATTCAACAGGATTTTTGTAGTCTGCTTCATCTTTTATTTAGTGGTGATGCAGACTCAGAAAGTCTGTACCTGAATTCAACAGTCGTATCTTATTTCTCAAATATCTTTTTCTATAATTTATATTTATTCATTCGATAGTGGTAACATACAGTAAAGCACAGGCTTTGAAGCGTGGGTTTGATGTTGAAAAAGAAAGGTTCATCATTTCTTATGCTAGATGCTAGACGTACACCCACGTTCTGAGGGGGACATACATAAATCAGGGGGCAAGTGTCTCAAAGCCTTGTACAGTAAATGCTGCCTCATGTTTGTATTTGTGTGTGCGTTACTATCCTTGGCTTTGAAATGAATGTTTCAACACATGGCAGCTATAAGGCACTTGTGAATTGTGAAACTAAACACTGAAAGCTGCTCCTTATTGTGTTAGTGATAGCGCTTATTTACTATAACATCTGTAAATAGACTACCCTTCAAAATGCAAGAGGCACACAACACTGCAGCTATTACGTAACAGTTACTCCTGATACCAGACACTATAAAGAGCTGCCCTTTGCTTTAATACTGCCAACAAGCTTTATACAGGCAACCTTAACCATAGACTGGGTCCCCTCAGCCTAAGTATTACTTTGATGCAAAAAACCCCTGATTTCCAGGATAATTGAGGGCGCACTCCCATACGTATCTCTCAATACCCTATGCTGGTTCCCTGCACCCTGGATCCCCGGCCCAACTTATCCATAGGTGCAGGTACGGGCAAATCAATTGCCGGCCGTAACCGTAAGTTCAACACATTGCATTGTCGCTCTGTTATGGCATAAGGTAAATAACGATCAATACACTGTAGCTGAGATACCGCATCGAACGCTGAAGCGTCATTGTCGCGCTGCCATAGAAACGGCGCGATGGGGAACGCGCTATGACATGCGTGCATGTGCGTGTGAAGTCCGTCGCTGTGGTTAGCGCCGATACACGTGTTTGTGCCAATCAGCAAATTTGTTATCATTCTAAGCGTGACGCTGGCTTCATCGAATTTATTTGTGGATTTTTTATGGCAGCAAATCAGCTTCGAGTGGAAATCGGCGCGTACCTGCATCTATGGATAAGTTGTGTGGAGCCCATAGATGCAGGGAACCTGCATATCAATACCCCTTTAACCATAAGGCATCCATTGCTGAAAGGCACTCCTAAACTTTAACATAAATGGTTGCCCTGTGTTAATCTGTTGGTATCTTTTAATATACATCTAACAGCTATTGAATGTTGATCCATTTTGCAAAAAATATTGCATTTTGGGACATGCTGCAGTGTTGTGTGTCTCTTGCATTTTGAATGGTAGTCTATTTAAAGATCTTATAGTAAATAAGCGCTATCACTTACACCAGGGGTTCTCAACAGTTTTCTAGTGTGGGCCTGATTGCAATTTCGAAATAACTTCGTGGGCCAGATAAAGCGGAGCGAGCGGAGCGAGTGTAGCGTCATAACGGGTGGGGTCCAGGGGCCCGCCTTAGGGCCCCTGGTGGGGGTCCAGGGGGCGAAGCCCCCGGAAGCTCCCGGGTTTTAAGGACATTAACACTGAAAAACCAAGCCACAAGAAGTCATTTTACAGTGTAATTCTAAATGTTTCCTCTTTTTATTTATTTTTTATTTTTTTATTTATTTATTTATTTATTTTTTTATTTTTTTATTTTTAGCAGTAGCTCTTCGCGGGCCGGATGAAATGCACTCGCGGGCCGGATCTGGCCCGCGGGCCGCCTGTTGAGAACCCCTGACTTACACAGTAAGGAGCAGCTTTCAGTGTTTAGTTTCACAATTCACAAGTGCGCACATTTTTTCCATCTGTGTACTTTTGACCATCATTTTTCTATGATTCCTCTTGTCAAATGAACCCACAGCGCCAATCTCAACCGACACGACAGTCAACATTGGGGGGGGGGGGGGGGGGGGGGGGGGGAGAATCACTCCCATTGCCCCCCTCTGGCTACGCCTCTGACTGGGGACAAAACATGACAGGAAAAAGGGGGGTCGTGCTCCCAAAAATTAACTTTCGGAGCCTATGTGCCTTTCCGTAATTGCAAATTGTAAGAGACATACTAGGGAGATGGGAGCACCCACTGGCACAGCACTTTTGTTGGATTTTGTTGGATATTGTAGTGTACAGGTTAAGGTATCGGAGAATAGATCTAACTGGGTTAGATTCACTAACCACTTTTCTGCCTCAATGAGATCCTAATCCCCTTCTGCTTTATTTCAGAAATGTCCCAATCTTTCCCACTAGATATCGAAAAGAAATAGATTGCCCTTCCATCTTGGGCTTATTTATAGGCTGACGGGCCCAGGCCCAAATACCCACTTGCTTTGCACTAATTCTTAACTGTAACAAACTGAGAAGAGAACTGAACAAAACCAAACCAAAACCACCAAACAAAAACAAAGCAAAACAAAACAAAAACAAAACCAATCCAAACAAACCAAAGCAAAAACAAACCGAACAAACAAAACAAAACAAAGCCAACCCAAACCAAACAAAACTGAAATATGTAGTGTAAACATAAGTGGATAAAAGTGTAGCCCAGTTTCGACTTAATCAAATTTTAATGTCCGATGTGTGGTCAGGATAATAATCTGTCTACATCTGCCAGAAAGAAATGTATCCTTTTGAACTTAAGGCCTACTTTGTCTATAGCCTGTCTCATACTGGTCACTTAATCGTATTGGACAAGCTGAATCTTGTTGTCGCAAAGTGACAGCAGAAGCTCTATTGATTAATCTGTTACCCAGGATAGACGGGATTTGGGTAAAGCTGATCTGACATAAAGTTCTGCATTTTACATTATATACTGACATAGATAGAACATTAATGACAAGATGTGAATTTGTGTCTTAAATCCACTAAGTTATTCTAAATTAGGTCGAATTAAGAAGAAATTCATTCCGATTTAACATGACAATAATTAGGCCAACAACAAAAAAGTTGACTTACCCTTTCCGACCGACCCAAATTTTCGGAAATCTAGGGTCGCTATTTTGTTGTTGTTGGCCTAATGCTGAATTGGGAGCTGCACATGTGAAGGATTAGAAGCAGTGTACCTGTCAAGGATTTTAAGTCTGAGAAAATTGGTCATTCTGTGGCAAGGGATATAGCTAGGGTGCAAGGGATGTAGCTAGGGTGCAAGGGATGTAGCTAGGGTACAAGGGATGTAGCTAGGGTACAAGGGATGTAGCTAGGGTGCAAGGGATGTAGCTAGGATGCAAGGGATGTAGCTAGGGTGCAAGGGATGTAGCTAGGGTGCAAGGGATGTAGCTAGGGTGCAAGGGATGTAGCTAGGATGCAAGGGATGTAGCTAGGGTGCAAGGGATGTAGCTAGGGTGCAAGGTATGTAGCTAGGGTGCAAGGGATGTAGCTAGGGTGCAAGGGATGTAGCTAGGGAGCAAGGGATGTAGCTAGGGTGCAAGGGATGTAGCTAGGGAGCAAGGTATGTAGCTAGGGTGCAATGGATGTAGCTAGGGTGCAAGGGATGTAGCTAGGGAGCAAGGGATGTAGCTAGGGTGCAAGGGATGTAGCTAGGGTACAAGGGATGTAGCTAGGGTGCAAGGAATGTAGCTAGGCTGCAAGGGATGTATCTAGGGTGCAAGGGATATAGGGTTCAAGGGATGGAGCTAGGGTGCAAGGGATGTAGCTAGGGTGCAAGGGATAGCTATGATGCAAGGGATGTAGCTAGGGTGCAAGGGATGTAGCTAGGGTGCAAGGGATGTAGCTAGGATGCAAGGGATGTAGCTAGGGTGCAAGGGATGTAGCTAGGGTGCAAGGTATGTAGCTAGGGTGCAAGGGATGTAGCTAGGGTGCAAGGGATGTAGCTAGGGAGCAAGGGATGTAGCTAGGGTGCAAGGGATGTAGCTAGGGTACAAGGGATGTAGCTAGGGTGCAAGGAATGTAGCTAGGCTGCAAGGGATGTATCTAGGGTGCAAGGGATATAGGGTTCAAGGGATGGAGCTAGGGTGCAAGGGATGTAGCTAGGGTGCAAGGGATAGCTATGATGCAAGGGATGTAGCTAGGGTGCAAGGGATGTAGCTAGGGTACAAGGGATGTAGCTAGGGTGCAAGGGATATAGCTAGGGTTCAAGGGATGTAGCTAGGGTGCAAGGGATGTAGCTAGGGTGCAATTTGGTAAAATATCTATTTGTGAGCAAAGCAAGCAAAAAGTGTACATGTTTTCATGCTCACTTGGAAAAAAGGTTCATTTAAAAGTACAACTTATATATTTCCCCGTCCCGTATTACATGTAAGCTATTTTTAAAGGTCCACTTTTGACAAAATTCCCCACAATAAATCATGGCTTTGGAGAGTTACTCAAATGAGAAGAGAATAGAATTCCATTGAAAATGGAATGTTGTCGGTCTAAGAGAAAGAAGCCTGTTTTGCTAGTTTAGTTTTTATCTGTGCCAAATGATCGGTTGTAAGTCCATCACATTACTAACTACCTTCTAATTGTACTAAGCTCATGATCACAATTTCCATCAAAGGTGAATCAATTATACTTTGTTTTTATTTAGTTATTATTTTGACGTTATATTTAAAAAAGACAAAACTAATGTCTTCCTGATTGTGTCTTTTATCTTTATTTCATCATTGTATTATTGATATTTTGTTGCTTTACTTATTTTATAAATAAAAACGAAATATATTGCATAGGCCCTACTCATAAAACAAAATAAATGTAATTCTTATTGTCTTTATTTTGTTAACATGTTTTGATATTCTGTTGATATTTTAACATTGGTAGGATGGAATAAATGGCATCAAAATCTTAAACAAGTAAATTCATCATGTGGGTAAAGGGATATGAGTAAAACGACATGAGTAAATAATTTCATCTTAACTCCACACATTATAAATGAATTTACTTGTTTATGTTTTATATATATTATGGATTAATTTCCGAAAAAACCCTCTTCCTAAGCTTCTTAGATTAGAAGATGTTATAGGATAGGATTGCACTGACTGCCTATAGATAATATCATATTATTGCCGTTCTTCCCCATCTGACTCATTAGCTCAGTTAGAGCGCTGGTCTAGTGATCCAGAGGTCCCAGGTATAAATCCTGGATGGTCAGTGACATTTTTCACCGCCCATCATTTATAATGTGTGAAGTTAAGATGAAATTATTTTCCTGGCATCAATTGCTATTTCTCACAAGGGAAAGATTACAAATTTTGTACTTCTTAGATTTTTGTCCTCTAATTCTGCCAACCTCTTCATTGTCAATCTCTAAAGATCTAAGATTTGTCCTCCCCCCAAAACATACCAGCTTTCTCCTCCTGCATGCCTTTCCTTTCAACGTATTTAGTCATGCCACTGATTCTAGCAACTTGATACTCGTGACAGGAAACAAATCTATTTGTGTATTTTGCATAAATCCTTCATCGATTTCTGGAAGTGGATAGAATGATCAAAAAGAGACAATTTCACTGAAAATAAGCAAGATTCATGACGTCAGCGTGGCTAGACTCGCAAGTAGCAGGATGTGACGCGTGTCAGAGATTATTATTTGAATTCTGATGAAAAATTCCACTGAAAATATTTAGGTAAACATTAAATAATTGACTTTTCTTGCATTCATGTAAGAGGCCAAGGAGGAAAAAAAACATTGTTCTGCAATCCTGATCACCCAGTTTAAAAGGGGAAAAAGGAGAAGATTTTTTCCTTCAATTTAAATTTTTGTTGTTGAAAATGTCAAGAATTTTTTCCCCTTCAATTTGTTTGTAAATGTCTAAAATTATATTAAGGTACCAACATTGTTTATCCTCCCCCGAAAAAAGAAAATAAACTTGACCGACAGGGCGACTCTACCCATCCCAAAGATGTTTGTATGTAACAACAGGTTTTCATTTATCATAGCCCAATAGAATTTCTTTTTTAAATCTGTAATTTAAAGACTAGCCACATCAATAAATGTGAATGCGACCTGCATATCGAGTAGATGTTACTTGTGGAAGAGTACAAAATAAAATAAAATAACCAGTCAATTGATTATTTTTTTTCTTTCTTCAGATATATGCGTCCCGTATTGAGTGGTCTGGAAACTCAAGAGCACACAGAGTAACACACCATCAGGGTGGCTACTTTATAACTGTTACGGGCAACCTGAAGTGGCAACTCAATGTAAGTATGTATGGGCCAGACAGTCGGAGTATATGCAAATCATTTGGTTTGACGTCATTTGGCGGGGCGACTCTCTTGTATTAGCCGGCTTGCTTTACGCTAGGTACAGTCTCGTTTTGAAGATGCTCAATGCAGACTGTTTAAGTGGAAATTTTCACCCGATATTAATTTTTGTGCTTTTCATCTTGCCTAAAATTGTTCCGCGAAAAATAACCATTTGTAACTTAAGTTTACAATTTTATATCATAATAAGCAATGCAAATATGCAGATTTCACGACACATGGTATTGTTTAAAATTGTCTGGGTGCAACAAAAAAAATACCTGCACAAAAACTTGATCACATTTGGACCCTGGGAATTAAGGTCTCAAGATAATTTAGGCCTCTTTGGGGATGTGTTGACGAGATCAAAATGTAATGTTGTTTTACAGTAAATACTGTGCCATCCGAAAAAGATTTGTCAAGATATAGTCTTACAAATCGCATTTCTTGAAAGATGCAAAAGTTTGTAGATAGTGGCCACTTCACTGTTGCCAGCTTGGCGTTTTGACCCTTTTTGGGTCGTTGTCGAGTTCCTTTTGGACAATCATTTTATACATACATACATACAGTATATTGCATTGGTCATTGATGAATTAGGACTGGGTAGATAGAGCTCTGTTCTGGATAAAGCAGAGTTACCTTATGCTCGGACAAACCATGAGGCAAATGTCTATGGGATTTCACTATGTAGATGTTGACACCTCTCGATTCATCTTCTTTTTTTTAAAATGAAATCTAATGATCAGCATACAGAAGTATTTTTCAAACATTATTAAGCTCTTTACTACTTAGGCCAAAAAAATTAAATACTTTGTCTCAGCACCTTTTGGTTAAAAAGCTTTGTGCTGTGCTTCTTCTTTTTTTTACAAAAAAGAGCTATGTCCGATTTGTAAAATTTTGTTTGATAAAAATCCAAATATATTCAATAGTTTTGCTTTTGCGATGATCAACATCAACAATGTACATTATACGCTTGTGTTCTCTTTATCTCTTAACTTCACAAATTTAGTTGAATGTGTGTTCTCAGTCAAAAAGTTGCCGAGTATCGCCTAAACAAACTAGTTAAAAAAATAAAAATAAAAATTTAAAAATCAAACAAATCAATGCATGCTTCAGCCTCCAATGATATCAAGAGTAGATTTCTGTCAATTATTTCCAGGTAGTACATTTAGTAGTGTTTTCTTTCACAGACACACTGAATGGGGTTTGAGAAGACCTGTAACCAGGGGAATTCTGTTTTTAAATTTTTTGTATGCTTTTTAGTTTAAAAAGGTTGAAAATTGGGTAAAAAGGTCCACCCCCCATTGTAAAACGGGTCAAATTTTCGAGGAAAATGAAAACTTTTGACAAAATCCGCCCCACCACAAAAAATCCTGGTTATGGGCCTGGGTCTGTGGAAGTTTTTTTTATTTGCCAGAAAACCAAAAAAAGAAGAAATTAAACAAAAGAAAACAAAACACACATAACAAATACACACAAACAAACAATTTAAGTGCAAAGAGTAAAAGCAAGATGGTTTCTGATCCTTGGTGTGTTTTGTTCCTAAACAATTTAAACAATTTAAAGATAAATAAATAAAATGTATAGGCTAAAATGAATAATAAAAAGAAGTGAATAAATAGAATAGTAGGATGTAAGATGGTCCTCCACATCTTGCTCTCGCGCGAAAAGATGAATTTGTGGTGTGGTTTTTGTTGGGTTTTTGGGGTTTTTTCACATTTTTTTGTATCTTTTTGTGTCTTTTTGAGAATGAATGTTTACAGATATTCAAAAGTGTGGAACAAAAAAATAATTGTGCAAGTTGGAATGTTAAAATTCACAAAAGAAAATTGAAATATGAAAGTTGGCAAAACAGTTTATATTATAACATCCTTAACGTAGTTGCATATGACAAGTTCAAAAGCGTCATCAGCATTTATAACATCAGCTAGAGTATCAAATTTCATATGTAACCAAGCAATTACAAATACAACATATATGGCTTAGTTGTTTTGACGTCACACTAATCAAATTTATACTAACCTATTTTTGCTATCTGCGATTTTATCCTTTTTTTTGAGAATTTGTCGCGGGTCATTTTCTTATTATGGGGTGTTTGTGTTTGTAAACAGCGTAACAGCGTTTACATCATCGTCATCAGCAGCATCAGCATCGCATGTGATGTGGTCAAGCAAAATCAGTCGAATGTCAGAAATATTAATTTTGAGATGTAACCAAATATAGGATAGAATTTCTTTACTTTTCTTTTGTTTTGAATACCGCTTAATTTGCCCATATCTTTGGAATTAGTTGTCCATTCATAATAGGGTTTTCTGCAAAATGTTGCATTGCAAATGGCCAATGAAATCTAGTAGAAAACTAAAAATGTGACATTTTGACTTCTGACTGATTTTGCTTGATCGCATCACATATGACTTTAATCAAAAGAGAAGTAATCCCGCCAAGAAGTGTTCACCAAGCTATTGATCACGTTAATATCCCGTCAATACCTCACACCTGATGAGAGGAATACGTCAACGATATCGGCCTGTCATACGGCTGATTTATTTTGGCGGCGTTGCGTCGTAATAACTGGGTTAAGTAAATATTTGATGTAAACAATCTGCTTGGAACAAGATGAGTAGACACGGAAATAAGGAGATAATGCGACGTTGTCTTCTGATTTCATCCAACAAATTGTTTCTAAATAGGTCATTACAATAGGGTTTTGAATGATTTGGTATTTTCCCGAATTTTATTCATTAGGCAAAAAAAAAAAAAGTCGTTTGATTGTCCTCGTCCGCCCGACCCTCTTAATCATTCCGACCTCCCCCCCAACAAACAAAATAAATTAGCCGAAAAATCAAAAAAAATCATTTTTTTTCATTTTTTTCAAGTGTTGAGAAAATAGAAATACTCCATCAAAATGTTGAAGATTTTGTTCCCTGTTTTGGTTACCACAACAAGTACATCTCATTTTACTTTTGGTACCTGAAAAAAGGGCAAGTGAGAGAAGGAAAAAAAAGAAAAAACTTTTCCCGACCGACCTACCAAACTTTTAAAAGTGATCTATGGACAATCAAACAATTTATTTTTTTGGCCTTATCAGTCACAAATTCATCTCTGGTGTAAGTATATTACGGTGTTTTAGAGATGTTTTAGGCTTTCTTTAGATTTTTTTTCAAAGCCTGTACCAAGTGGTATTCCTAGTACTAAATAACTCCTGCAGTGAGATTGCTAATTTGGACCAAAACTTGAGCTGACCATAGACCAGTGGCGTAGCTCAAGGGGGGGGGGGGGGGGGGGGCAGGGGAGGCAAATGCCCCCCTTGACGGAAAAAACCCATTTGTGCCCCCCGCCCCCCACCCCCTCTAAAAAAAATTAAAAAGGGAAAAAAAAAGAAAATATGAAAAAAAAATGATAAAAGACCGAGAAGGCGTGTGGGGGCACTTGTTATGTGTGGGTATATTCAGCCCAAATAGTCAAATATAAGGCAAAATTGTACATTTAGTACATGTACTGTGCGATTTTTTTTTGACCGTGCAAATTGTTTTGACCTCACTGAATTTTAATAACTATTTTTAGAATGAATGGCCAAATCTCTATTTAAGTCCTTTTGGTATTTGTACAATATTTGATATTTGCATAATAAAAATAACCAAGATATACTAACAATGTGTATTGAGATGTTCATATTGATGAGATATTCATATGTAGGCCTATAGGTTAAGGTTAACTGGAAATACGCAAACTGAACAAACAAAAGTGAATTGAATGTTTGTTAAAAAATAATAATAATTAAATCTTGAAAATAATGAATAATGAAATAGTTGCCTCATTATGAGCTGTGGCGGAAAAATTCAACATCGAGTTTCAAGGGCCTTCACATCAGCTCTTTACGAATTAAAATGATAATCTAAGGCGCTGCTTACAAGATGCTGTTTGAATTCATTATAAAATCCTTCACAAAATGACCACATCTGTCAATCATATTTGAGCCATTAATAATCTGTTTGATTTTGTTCACTTGAAGGGAGAGCACAACAACATTATTTTAGTATAATTTATAATAATCTTAGCCTTGACTGTTTGATTTTTTTCACTTGAAGGGAGAGCACAACAAGTTAGTTTATAATTAGTATTTATTAGCAATCTTCGCCTTGGCAAGCCAATTTAATTCTTAACACCATTTGGTCGGTGGTGCATGGCTGACTGGTCACTGTAAACCACAGACCGCTAATTAATCTCTGATTCGAATTTGGCTAACGATATACAAAACATTCTTTTTTCTTAATGATGTTTCGATGTAGAATATAAAGGGACAATTAGTCCTAATCAATATTAAGGAATTGGATATTGAGAAATTGAGAAATTAACAACACGCACAGTTATTATTAGAACTAACACACAGCTGGTGAGCAATCTCTTTAGTCTTTTATATATTAAACAGATTTGAGAGAAACTAAGGAATAATATTAAGGACAAGCAAAAAACCAAAAAGATAATATATTCATTTTCTGTCCTTTCTATTTCGAATATTTTACCATATTTTTGCATAAATGTTTTTGTTTGAGACATTATTATTATGATTTATTCTTGGTGTTGGTCTCTTATTCAATCCATATGTCATTATTGTATTAGATTATTTGTTATAAACCCATCATATCATATCAATATAATCACACATCGTTACCATATAACATAACAATTCTGGATGCTTATGCTGTTGGATGGTGTAAATCATAAATAAGTAAATCATAAAGACCCATTATATTATCTCAAGTAGTGCATGTTTACAAACAATCAACTTTTTTCTTGTTAAATGGAAAATAAGGAGAGTTTCCTCCTCCACACAAGAAAGTGGAAACCCTGATGGAAACACTCTTTAATACAATGGTGGTTTCCCATTGAAAATTATTAAGTCAAAACAGTTGAGGCATATTAGTAAATGAACTTCCCTTTCCTGAAAAACAAAACAAACAAACAGAAAGAAAAAGGGTGAGGAACACGTTTTCAGTCTGTGTATTTTATTTGTTTGCTTATTGTGTTGGTTTTTTACTTGAAATTGCCCATATTGGAAGAATACCCCATTTGTTCTGCACTAATTCAAAATCTGGTTGGTTTATTATTCAGATGGTCAAAATATCATGCTACTTGCTATGTAAAATAACATTTCAAATAGATAGAGACTAAATGCCAATTTTTTGTTTCCTGCTTCAAATTCATATTTACCATAATTTCTTTTTAAAACAATATTGTTTGCATTTCTAATACGGGCCTGTTCACATTCCTTTTGTTGCGCATCGCTCGACGACACCGGACATTGCGGTGCGAGTTGAAGTAATTTCAACTTTTATCCTGCCAACATTGATGAACCCCAACCCTGGCCATCATAATCCTGCAGGTTGCAAAAACAAGCACAAACTCTGATAACACAGCGATTGAAGGTGCGCGGAAGTAAAAAATCTATTCCTATAGCTTCAAACTGACTTTTCCTTGTCTTATCTATGAAACAGAAAGTACTACCAAAGCAATATATTGGAGTGAGTTGGCAATAAATAATGCACATAAATAAAAGCTCAAGCGGAATAATTCTGTTATACCATTCACAGAGGTATTCATAGTGCATGATTTTTAAGAACAACGCATACTACCGATGTAGGTGTGTAGGGTATAACAGAATTATGCCCAATATTTGACAACAAAAGGAACCGGTATGCAAAACCATTTGTAATATAAATTGCCACAAATTCCAATTATGTAAAGAATTTTGTAACAAATAAACCAATCTAACTTTCAGTGGCATTCAGAACTATTTGTGATTAATTGCCAAACATGTTAATTATGCACAATATTTTGGAACAAAAACATAGCTGTTTCAGTGGCATACCTTTATAAAAGAATTGGTTTGTGTGAGATGATATCATAGTATGCTGGTGAATTAACCCCATATCAGTGGAGTACAATATTGACCTGTTTATCACTTTCAGAAGTTAACTGCCCCAAATACCTGTTCATTCAAAGATGTTGAGTGCCCCTTGTAGACAAATGCAAAATAATATAGAGGTCTATACACACAAAAACATGTTTCCACTATTATTGTATGCAGGTGTAGCCATGAGTACAATATTTACAAAGAAGCACAAAAAGTCTGTATACAAGACCACCCAAACAAAATCTGCTTCAAAAGTGTGAATGCACAATAGGGCAATTTGGATTATTCCCGTAGTCTTTTGACCCAAATCCTTACAAGAATGTATATGCATAGTTTCCTCTTCAAATACAGTTAACCTAGATCCTGAATTCATCAAAACACTCCAAACTGACTGACTGAGGAGAAAGGCTATTTATAGCCAAGCTTAATTTACTTCAATTGTATCAGTTTGGCACCGGCAGCCAATCAGATTAATGGATACAAAGTTGAGGGCTTGTTTTGGAGTGCGAACAAAAGTAGTTCCAGTTGTGCACTATAAGACCTTTTTGGCATCTTATCCATCTAAGTTTTATGAGAGGTATTATCCTTCATGGTAACAATGGTAGACAAAAGACTCAGAGGGGGTTTGTTTTGACCATCTTGACCATTGCTGGCATACAAAGGATGGGCAGAAGGCTAATTTCACCAATGGACAAAGAAATTCCAGCCAAATTTGGAGCCAAAAAGTAATGGGTCTTGGCCTGTTACTGCAGGCAAGGCTGCAGCACGCTTGACCATGGTCTCTACAAATTGGCAATTTTGGCGGTTATTGGTATCCAGTGAATGTTTGGGTCACTGTCCTTTTTCCTTTGTTGTGGCTGGTGTGGGCTATTTTTAGCCACTTCATAACATTGGTAGGGGGTGGAACTCAATGTTTGATTCGGGTATTTGCTGCTGGAAAATAAAATGTTGTCCCATTGATCAAACAAACTCTTTGAGAAGTAGCCATATTGAATATCCAAATCCCATGTTTTTGCCAGATTTTGGGCTTTTTGTGTGCTCGGAATAAAGCTTAATTATTTCAACCAAATTTCCTCACAAAATCGGGGTCACTAATGAAACAAAATTATGGTCATATTGATAATGATATAGCAAATAAATTGGAGCAAGAGAAGAGGAGTCATTGATAGACCAAATAGCTGGAAATGCAATTCATGTTTGTGGTGTACACCTCTACTTTTCCAGTCTTTTGTGCTAAATGTTTCAAGTTTAATTTTTTTAAATATTTTGCATGACAGCCACATTGGTTTAGGTTATCCTTTTAGAGTTAGGTTTAGTACAAGGGAAAGGGTTAAGTTTATACTTTGAAATGGTGGACTGAGAAAATGGCAAATACTCCATTAAAAATCCTATAATTTGTACTTCTGAATCCTCCCTTTTCTGCTTTGGCCACGATACTGCAGTCAAGCTTAGCAGTAGTGCACACCACCTCTGACCGTGCTCTGACTTGACCATGTATAGTAAGAAGCTAAATTTGAAATGTGTTTTGGTTCAATGTCCCTTCTCCTCTACACCACAGCCAATCTAGCTCAAGTTCGCAAGCTAGTGTAAGTACCATGTATGTAGATACTGCTGATGTGTAGTGTCCGATTTCAATATTATTGAGCCTTGGAACTGTGCCAAGTTGAAGTTGATTATTTGCTTTCACTGGCCGAAGAATTAGGTCAAGATCCCTGGGGGTGCCACTCAAATGTGAATATTTTGAGTGATCAGTGTGAATGATAACAAAATGAAGATTGTTTAATTTCACCCAAACAGATCAAAGTCTTGAATGTGGAACACATTATGAATTTGCCAATATTCAAAATTAAGGATGATGATAAAAATCATGGTAAAAATATTATGTATATTTAATTTTAGCTATTTTTGCATGCTGAGAGAATCTTGTCAAAATGGATCATTTTTCCATGCAAGATCAATAATAGAAAGAGTCATTTAGCTCAAATCCTTGTAAAACTGGGGTCACTTTACTGGGCAATAATCTAGTTAAAAGTCTTAACATTTTGTAATACATCGGAAGGGTAGTTATGAATGAGTGTGCATTCACACCAATATGGGTAACTTTTGTACATAAGTGCACCCCCCTTAGGTCAAGATGCCGGCGTTGCTAGCGTCCCATCAGACCACACGAGCCAATAACTGATGACGATACGATGGTGAGTAATAATGCCCCGGTCAACGGACTATCGCTGACCATTCCGACTGACCACTTACCATGCTTACCGATGATGGTCAAAGAGAACCATAATGCATGATGTAATTGGATGCCACTATTATTAATTTGGCGCAATGTTGCGTGTCTAATTGTAAATAAATTGTTATTTAGCTAAGCTATTGCGGTTTGCATAGGGACGATTTCATGTTTGTTTTTTAATTTTTCTTCACGTTCATATTGAAGAATAGATGGCGAACTTGGGAAAGGAGGAACACCTTGTTGACATTTTGACGAAATTCTTTGTCATTTTCATCAATATAAAATGAGAAAATCCATGCTGGAGGGAATTTTGTTTATTATTTTAGAGGAACATTGTTCATATTCTTGTCAAATTATGCCCATCGGAACTGGTTCCTGAACCATTTAAAGATAAGGTTTTTAACTTTGAAACACACAGGAATGTTAGTTTGGATTTTTATTGATTTGAAACCTTTTCAAGAAGGAATAGAGGAATGAGTTGGTATAATGTCAAAAAGACCATTACGGTACCAAATCAATATTTTACCAAAATATGCACTTTCAATCAAAAATATTAGAATGCCTTAACGATACGATGCAAATGCATATGACTTTTGAGCGTGTCTCTACTAAGCATGCTGTCAGAGCACTAGATTTAGGGATAAAACCTGGCATTTAGTTTCGCAGAAAACAGTCTTTATCACCTTGTTATAGGAATCGCTATCCCCATTTGATTAGAATTGACAACCTGTAAATAACAGGTTTTAGGTGATTATTACTGATGACTTTGCCAGTGGAAACAGACTTAGCTGAAAATCACTATTTTCTAATGACATTCATTTTACCTGTACTGTATACTGTTGTTGATCAATAATAATGAATAAATTAATTACCATTAACATTATTGGCACTAATAACTTAGATTTAAGGATGCATTGGTTTATTTTGATGGGATATGTTTCTTTATATTTTTCTTATCTTTTCAAGTTAGGCCAAGTAACAAAAATAACATGTTTCACATCCGGACTTTTTTTTAAATAAGTGAGGGCGGCCCTTACTATTTGTTATTTTTGGATTTTTGTTGTTTTTTAGAAGCCAAATTACAAGCTTTTTGCAAGAATTGTTTCGATATTCTTATCAATATCTATGCCAACGATTGTTTCTCGGGTCTTTTTCATTGAAATATGAGTTGAAAATGATGGACACACTCACACACTACAAAGACAGGTATGATTTTTTATTTTTTTTCTCAAAACTTTTGTTGAAAATAACAAATAACAAAAATATTGGAGCGGGGTCAAAAATTGGTGCGGGCGGGGACATGAAACACATAATTTTTGTTACTTGGCCTAATTGGATAATCAAGGTATATATTTAGTCAAAACACAAACAGAAACAGACACAAACACAAACAGAAACGGACGCATACTTTTGATGGACAATTGATTAATGTCACCTTATTTACTATCAGAAAGTTAGGGCTACTTAGCACTAGTTGCATCCCCATCAGCAACCAGAAACTTGCGCCAGCAATCACCAAGCACCAGTGAGATTGGTAGTTCAAATGATATTCAAATTTCACAAAATGTTTTAAAAATGTCAACATAATTGAATTTCATCACCATATTTGGAATCACCATGAGAAATGCATTAAAATAAGTACAAACATGTCTAGTATTGTTGGTTCAGTAATCCTTGAGATAGACTTTGAAAGTTGGGAAAGGTTTCTGAAAAATCTGTTTTATTTTGTTTATGGTAAAGCTAATAGCTGCGTGGAAAGTGTTAAGTGCTAATACTTAGTAAAGCTCATCAATAGAAACCTGATCATATATATGTGTTATTGTTCTGTAGCTTTTCTCAGAATTGGTTCAAAATGAACGGAAATAATCAAATATTTTCTCTTGGGTAGCATCAATCAAGCTTACCTCGCCTACTATGGATTGATTTCTAAATTAATTTTTTTCCCCATTTGAACCTATTTTTGTAATAATGAAGAAATTATATGATCATCAACACTCTTGTTTTAAAGAGTGTTAAATTTACTATTGAACTTGAAGTCGATATAACAAATGTATAATTTTTAATACATTTTTGTTGAGTTTTGTTTTCAAAAACCTAAACAAATTCTCATTTCTACAGCTATTTTCATTTTCTATTTGTTGGAAATATAAAGAGAGCCCCATTTCCATTTTCCATTTAAGGACAAAGAAATTAATCATCTGAGAAAAATGTGAGCAATTCTCTTGATTTGTAGCATCCCAACTAATTATTACCGTAGCGCCAAATACCTGTAAGTCTTTTTTGAAACCGAAGTGTCATCCCAAAATAGTAAACAACAAAATAAGTAATATTAACCATATGACAGTGATGAGTGGGTGACAACACTCTCTGGGCATCGACTTAATTGCCTTTGATAGATCTGGGCTAATTGACCTGAATGCCATAGGGAGGAGAACAGGCCAACACCAGCCCACACCCTCATCATCTCCATATATGGACAATCTGTCCTCAATATAGTCAGGGTCATGCTAAGTTTGCTCTCTTTAAGTCTAAGTTTAGATTCTTTGTTTGGTGAAGATAGTTGGTATACAAAGAGAGGTGAGATGTTGGTCAGGGTGTCTGCCTCAAGTCTGATGCAGATGGGGAAGCTCTGAGTTACTTCCCTATCTAACCATACAGTATGACCCAAGGAGGAAGGGGGTTGAAGGGGGAGGACACTCAACTCAATTAGTATTGATAGTTGGTATACAAAGAGAGTTGAAGTGTTGGTCAGGCTGTCTGCCTCAAGTCTGGGGTAGCTCTGGGTTACTACTCCATCCATCTACCTATAGGCTGATATGAGCTTTTACACTTTTATAGGCGAAGGGGAAGGGGGAGGATCATCAACTGATCTATATATGATTTGGAGTTACTATACTCCATCCAGCTACCCATGAAATTACCCTATAGGCTGATAATGAGCTTTTACACTTTTATAGGCAAGGGGAAGGGGGAGGATTATCAACTGATCTATATGATGTGTGCATACAAAGAGGCGATGTATTGGTCAGGCTGTCTGCCTCAAGTCTGGGATAGGTTACAGCTCCATTCATTTACCCATACAATAACGCTAGGAGTGGGTGGGAGTATGGAGGGGTAATCAGTTTGTTTAGTAAATGAATGTTGATGCAGGACAAGGAATTGGTCAAAGTAGGGGTTAAGAAACCTTTTGTTCAAAAACCGGCTGATGTTTCTCAAGACAAGGAAACTGTAGGTGAGAACTCGCATGTTTCAAAAGAAGAAGCTTTAGACACGTATTTTCATAATTTTCTTTAAATTAAAAAAACCACCTGAAGTCTTAAAAGCAGAGGAAAAAAGTGTGGTAAATGTGTGTGCTCTTTCCCTCTATCCTCCTTCTTTCTCCCTCCCCCTCCCTCCTCCCTCCCCTCCTTCTCTTCCTCCCCCTCCTCCCCTCCTCACAGTCCCTTTCCCTCCCCCTTCCTTTCCCCTCCCAGTCCCAGGCCTATACGAGTTCTAGCCCTGGAACTATCTGGTGATGGAAGAGGAATTGATGCTAATCATTAGGATGCCATATTTGGTGTCAAGTGCACTTTGAGAGTAATATTATATCCCACAATGCATGTGGACTTTGATAGTTACTTTATTAGGTATATGGAGTTCTTTCTACAGCAGAAAGCTCCTGTAACAACGACTGGAAAAGGCAACAATGACTTATTACTTGAAAGTGGTTTTGTTTGAAATTTACAAACATCTCACACATTTTTCCTCAATTATTGCCCCAGTTGTTATCAACCATTTTCAGTGACGTAATTTCCAAATTTATTAACATAATATTGATAATATCTGTTTGCAATTTATATATCCACATGCAAGGTTCATGCATGCACTTTTGCCTCAATATCATGGAAAAAGGTCTCTTGCAAAACAATGCAACGTTTATCAGTTAGGATGCATTTTAGATACATCTTTGCGGGTTCACTGTCCTTGCTTTTTGCACCATTCAAAGAAGAATCGGACCAACAGAAATTTCCATTATTTTGATTTTACAGAAACAAAACATGATCAACACTGATGACTGAACAAATGCTTTTTTTAGATCCCTATTACAGATCAAAACGATCAATTAGGCATACATTTTACTGCACCTACAGAAATGTCTTTCGTGTTTGAAATCTGATGAGAAAGGGAAGTTGTTTTTAGTTTTCAGAATAGATTACACCAAACAGTGGATGTCATGAGGAGAGGAGGAAAATGTATCCCTTTCACTTATTTTTCAATGAAGTTAGCTTGCTTACTTGCTTAATTCGGGTCGTGTCCCCGATCTACGATGTTTCTCCACACTCTTTCTCTATGAAGTTAGCAAGTTCTATGTAAGACGCTATATTTGGTGAAACTAGTGTAGAGCAATGCATTATGGGACTTGGAATAATCGCTTGGAATCCCAGATCGGGAGGCGGCTATTCATAACATTACCACTTTGCATTCAAACATAAATATGTCATTTCCACTGCTTTAGGTACATCTGATAAGGTTATGTAACCCCCTAGCAAGGCACAAAGGTAGAGGACTCTCATATATGAACTTGAACCTGGCATTCACCCATCAAGTTTGTCTGCCCCACAGCTGTATCACTGTTATCACCTATCATCAGCCTTTGTGGTTTCTTCATTCCTAGCATAGTTTTATGACTGCTGTTGATCTATTATTACCACTTTCTATTTTGCACTCTTATCTCCACAAAGAGAACAAAGACATATTTTAGAGAGTTGTTGTCTAGACTTAGTCCCCAGGGACTCCATAAATGCATGGTCAAATTCTCTTTGTTTTTTGGGAGTTTGGGGATAGTTTAATGTCATTGTCACTGGCATTTTGGAAGCTTTTGTTCTTTGCAAGAGGAAAACCAGAGATGACCCCCATCTACAGGGTCCGTGCTTTGGTTGATAAAATTTATAAAAATAATAATAACTAAGTTTATCCGCCTCTTTAAATTTCATGTGACAAAAGAGTAGAAGCCCTGTTCTGTGGGCTCAACTGCTCAACCAGCCAATAGTGATGCAAATGTTAGATTTGTTTATGTATTTGAAAGTTTTTTTGCAAAATTATTATTATTATTATTGTTGACAATTCTGAAACATTGTGTCCTCTTTTTCTGAAAAGAATGTCATTGTCCCACGTTTGAAAAAACAAACACACCACAGGTCTGAAACCCTCACTTATGAGAAACACTCTTATTAAGAATGAACCTCATCCCCCTTGTATCCCCAGGGCCCCACCAAGATGGTCAATACAAAGTCTTTGTTTTTTGAAAATACCAACGAGGACTTTTATATTAGTTTGAAAATGAGCCTCGCATGCCCACCCTGGATCCCCAGGGTCCATCAAGATGGTCAAAATATTAGATTGTCTTTGTTTTTGAAGGTATAATAAATGAGGACTTTTAATTTGAAAATGCTGCCATCTTGAGCACTGTCTTTGTGTAACCAGAGATGTGGATTGAAGTAAACAAAGATGTCCAAGATTGGCTGGCCCTCCACGGGATGGGTGTTGACTTGACCCGATCTAGACCCCCAGGGTCCTCCAAAGATGGTTCGCTTTATTGTCTTGCTTTTGAGTTATTTCTCAAAAAATATCTGCCAAAATGTTATGAGTTGTGTTACCATGTTTGGTTAGGCACAAGGGTTATTCAATAAGTTCCTACATCCTAGCTCTTTAGCTTTGCTATAAGTCAGTCTCATGAAATATTCCACAATTGTAGCTTTGAATCTCAGCTACAAATTCTTGCAAATTGGTCGACGTACTGGTTGTACTTTTCGGGAGATGCATTGAAAACTGAATGTACATTAGTGTGACGGAAATGGATGAAAAAAAAAGCAAAATATCTCCCAAGTGCACACCATTTGGCCAATTCTAAGAGACAAAACATACCTATCAGTCAAGTAAATCTGTTTCTAAATTTCAAATGTCTCTTTAATAGACTATCAACAATAAAAGTGATTTAATTAGCCAGAACCAGATGATGACAACCATGATAGCACACCAGGCGCGCCAGGAGAACTGGGGAACCATGTACAGGGTGTCTCAAAAAAAACCGTGCACGTGTTTACCCAACTTATTGATCATGAACTTCTTGAATTTGGTGTAACAATTGTATACATATTGATAGACCGAACACTTAGCTTTCATATGCCGTTTATTTCATCTAATTTGGTTTTGTCAATCCTGAGATATGTTCAATTAACTAAAGCTACCTAAAATCGAAGTTGTGCCACTTTTACGGACAGAATGCATTAAAACCCTCGTCCTCTTAAGGGAGGGTGGTCGCCGATTGCGCTAGAACGCAAAGAACAGTGACCTAGGGCGTCTAGGTGATTGCTTTTACATTCCCTGCGCTCACTTTGACGAAAACAAATTGAGGCTGTCACCTTACCCGGGGGTAGGATAATCCGTCAAAGTCCGATAGTAGGGGGGTGGTTGCCACCTCGCCATTTTTGAAAAATATTTTAATTGTATGTTCCTGAAATATTTTAGCATAGGCCTATGTTAGAAACACCATTTTTATCACTTATAAGCAAAAAACCGGGTGAAATTCCGATATTTAGAACGTTTTTGGCGAAGATTTCTATTATATTTCACTGTCCAGCGAATACGGCGGGATTTAAGTTGGGTAAACACGTGCACGGTATTTTTTGAGACACCCTGTACAGCACCTAGAGTTAGTATTTTGACGCATTTAGTTTTATTGTTAAAAGACATTGTCAATGTGATATGTATTGAGGTCCAATCAATCAGTCAATCAAAATGTTATTCATTGCTTATTCACATACAAGCAATTCCAAGGACTTCAGAACTTATACAATATTGTGTTTGTTTGTTCAAATATGACTATAAAGCTACCTGTAGAGTTTTAAATTGTTTGAGTAAATAGTATCACTTTACATTGTTTGCCTACAATTGAAATGATATGTATTGTTTGCATTACCCTTGATCACAAGGTTGCTTTTACTATAGAGTAAATAGGGTTAATAGCTTGGGAAACCAACATCTTAGAACTGATTCCCTGGATTAAGTCCTATTGAAGTGAAGTTCTTAATTTAATATTTTTCTGTAGTTTTTATGATTTTCTGTTAGCACCTTGATTGAGCATGTTGAGGCTGTTTACATCGTAAGGCGCTTAATAAGTTTGATATGCATTATACGGCACATTTTAAACCTTTTGCAATTTGACCCCTATATGACCTTTGATAGCGGTCCTCCGTACAGGACGTGACCCAGCAGCGATACAAAATATTGATTCTTCGCCCCAACTAACATAATCAGACCATCAAACCTTTTGCACCATCTCAGCTGAATAAACTCTCTGGGCTCCTGGACTCACCATTTACAGGCATACCATACTTTATCGGTGTATGGTATGTGTAATGGTGAATTGCTATCTTCAGTAGATAGCAATCTCGTTGTACACCATTTAGGCACATGTCTGTAATGGTACGGTACTATTATATCTTTAAGTAGATAGCAACTCATTGTACAGCATTTGGCTTGTATGCTTCTGGCCTATTGCTGTCTCCAGTAGGTAGTACTTTGTAAGCATACCATAGGCATATATATGTATGGTAATAATGGTGAATTGCTATCTTAATTGCCCATTGCTGTCTCCAGTAGATAGTTCTTTGTTGTACACCATTTACAGGCATACCATTGTACACCATTTATAGACATACCATTTATAGGCATATACAGGTAGTGACAATATGCTATCTTCAGTAGATAGCAACTCAAAGTGCATCATTAGGCGTAAGGAAGAATCCAGCAGGTATTCATATCTTCCCATCGCTTGGAAGTATATAACGATTCAAGATAGATAAAAGAAAGGTTTGTTGTCAACATTTGAGACATTCCCGATGGTATGGAAATGTAAAATTGGACAGGATGAAGCTGATGTAGCTTTTTGTCATTGCATTTTTCATCTCATCATATAAGTGGGATGGGAAGTGGAAGGGAATATCCCTAAATCTATAATCCATCAAAAAATCTTCATATGTTCAGAATCAGATAGAGTTGTAGCTCGTTTGAAATTTGAAATTTTCTGGGGCGATGTATTGATTGTTATTAATATTTGCTGATGGCTTTTATTTTGTTAACATTTTACACGGGTGGATGACATTGGTAAGATACGAGGGAATTCCCCTTACAAGCACAATTGAATAAACATCTACTAATGTACATTCGCCTCCCTTTTATATTGAATATTGCTGGTGATAATCAAATATTCGTCTTGTAGTGTGGGCGTTCTTCAGTTAGTATGGCTTTCACTTCTTAGATACTGTAAAACCAGAAATATTTGTGAGTTTTAAATTTCATGAATCAGCAATACTGGTCTAATTCACGGCATGAACATTTTGCGAATGTAACTTTGCAATGCACTGCTACAAGGTAGATTGGAAATATGTGGGATATGTAATTTTCGTGAAATTTAAATGCACATGAACATTTTTGGTTTAACACTACATATGTAATTCCAATTTTCAAGAAGGTGTGTGTGTGGGAGGAGAGGGCTGGGAGGGGGAGGTTGAGACTACACAAGACCTCACACCTTCATATTATGTGTAGCATTGATTATTGATTACTGAAATATGCACTGCTTCCTATTACATAATCTTTATTTATGTATATTAATAGCATATCAAGTCATTAGAAACAGGTATCCAGATGGCATCAAAATGGGTATCAAAATGCGCAATTTGGTGGCAAGAAAGCCTTAAATGTCCTGGTATTTGAGACAGACATGTAAAAATGACCTTTAGTGACTAAATGTGTTAGATCCAGGAACTTAAACTGTTTATACTCTATTTCCCTTCCTCCGCCTTCCTCTGGACAGTGATGTATCTTTGAGGTGCTACAACGATAAACAATGGGTCTATCACTGGACTACACTCTGATGTCATTGTACAGAGGTAGAGTGAACGTAGCATACATTGAACTTCCCTACGCGGGAGATTGGAAGGGAATTTCCCAAATTCTAACATAACCCAATAAAATGACTAGATAAATAAAATAAAATCGATAACTTTCAACAGAAAAATAAACAAATCACTAGTAGGAGGAGTGATGCAATGCCTTGGCATTGAACTACAATTATTGATTGTTGATATTGCTAGTAGGTTTGGCTGTACTGCAAAAGTGGAAATTTTTGTGGGACATTTATTTTCGCACATTTTGCTCTCGCACCAGCTATCGCGAAAATAATAACACACACACACAAATATGTTTCTTTTGTGTGCAGGTCTATATGTGATGAAACTACAAATCGCTAATTTAAAAACACGCAAGACAGTTACCACTTTTACAGTACGGCATTCTCAAGGAAGATATCTAATAAATAGTAATTAGCGGAATGGATGAGATGGATGGGGAATTCCCCTAAATGTACAACCCTGAATTAAAATAACAAATCAAATCTTTTAGATTAGAAATCTTATGTAAGTTCAATTATAATTCCTTTGAAAATATTAAGGTTAGGGACAATTGGCAATTGCTTAGATTAGAAATCTTGTAATAACAAATGGACTTCTCTTTTGAAAAATAGGTACTGGGGACAATTGAATGTTGATATTACCTGAGACTAATTACTCTCAGATATTACTGATGGCTTTCACTTTGGACGATGAAACAGAACTGAATAACTGATTGGGGGAATGGATGGGGATTCCCCAAATTGAACAATTTTTCCTCATCACTAGGGTGGACGTAAATTATTATTGTGACTACCCACCACACAAATGGGCTGTCAAGTCGGCAGACCTATTGAGATATGACCCAATGAATATAGGAAACAAATCAATTTTCAACACATTTTCTGATTTTGCATCAAAACCTAAGTACAGGCAATACGGCCAATGGTATAGAGTTTGCTGATTTTCCTACTCTTGAATGGTTAACCATTTTCACGCGGCAGGCGTCTGCAGACGACATTCCAAAATGACACAAAATGTTTGAAAAATGTCACAACTATTGAATTTCATTATCATATTTGCAATCACCATGAGAAATGCATTGAAATAAAAGTACAAACAGTTACGGTACCTTGAAAGTTGGGAAAGGTTTCTGAAAAATCTTGTGTGTATATGGTAAAACCAATAGCCGCGTGGAAAGTGTAAGGTACGATTTAGGGTTAAGGTTAGGGGTTCAGGGTAAGGGTTATAGAGCTGGAGTTAAGGTTAGGGATAGGTTAGGAATAGAGTTTATTCAGTAGGGGAAATGAGAAATATGTGAACTATGCCACAACTACTGCCAATATGGACATGCCATTTCAAAGCTGATTTTCAGTCGAGTCTTGGTACTCCATATCTCGATCTAAAAAATAATTTCAAAACGTGAACATATTTATTTGCAATTTACACTATAATTGATATAGAAAATGTGAAATTTAAGTCTCACACATTTTCCAAAAAATATAAAATCACAAAAATATCTGTACGCGAATATTAGCACTAATATACAGTGTCAAAAGCATGCCCTATACAACTAATTTGATTTAACAAATTACTAACATATTTGTTCAGAGAAGGGACTTTCCCCAACATCCATAATTGAATGAGAACAATGAACATCTCTAAATAATAAATACAAATTTCTAAAATTACGTGATAATCAATTTGTCCACGCTACTGCTGCGCTGCTATTTGGTAGGTTAGACATGTTCCATCACTTCATTAGTTTGATTAAATTCCTATAGGGCTCTACAGGTGTATGGGACTAAATGGGGAATACCCCCAAATCCACAATGGAATTAAATCTGAACAATAATTACACTCAGATTTGAAGTGACAATTTTATCAAGCCTTAATATTGTGTTCACATTTTTGTATTACTTTTAAAAAATCTCATAATGCACCTATAATTTTAACCTGAAGTGAGGAAGCCTCTTGATCTTAGTATGTTGAGGGTTTGAAAGTTGTAAAAAGTCAGGGGGTGCCACTCTGTAAACCTTATTTTGATATCCGGGTGGGGGTGGGGGGGGGGGGGTGGGGGGATTACATACAGGGTGAGTAAAAAAAAAGTGTACTCAATTTGAAGGATTTAAAAAAAATATATATATGAGCCTTTGTCACCCAAATTATTTGAATGGTAAACAAGACCTATTAATTTGCTTTAATAAGAATTTTATTTGGTTAGAATTGGTTAAGAGAAACTCATTTTACGCGTATTTGAATAAAAGTGGCCATTTTTAGATCCGAACAAGGTACCATCTTCGAAGGCTCATATTCAATATCATCAGGTATTATAAGCAATAACAAATTACAGTCCTGGAAAAAGGTTCAAGTCTTCAAAGTACTACGGCAACGTATTCACAATGCATATAGAGCTTTGCGTCAAAGAAGGATCTCCAGGCGCGCCATCAACAGCATGAAGACCAGAGCGAGACTTTGTATTAACAATAATGGTGGTCACGTAGAAGGAAGAGCTGCTTGATTATTTGCCTATTGCTGGACTTACTTGAAAACAAATTGTCTTCAAGAATGAATGTCCATGTAGAGAAAGAGAGAGAGAGAGAGAGAGACTTTGACTTTACTAGTCTTACTGTGGACATCGATATTTTGACCGTGTATTTTAACTGTATTGAGGACAATATTTACTTAATCGAACATATTTATGAAAAATAGGTGCAATATTATTTTTTATCAAAATACTTTATTGTATATTTTATACAATATCAGATAGTCACTCATTTGGCCATTTTTATTCCACGTCCTCGTCTTGTTTATCATGTTTATGAAATCTATGGATAATTTTTATATTCTTGCAATTACTTTAACTCACAAATGGTGATAATATTTCATCTTTATTTCATGTTAAATAATGAGGAGAAATTCTAAACAAGGTTATTATTTATTTAATTGGTTTAATAAATAGACTGTTTAATCTTTTACATGTTAATCCTAGTATAGTACACATTATTGAGCGTGAAATCACAAATTTGTTCGGTTTCAAAATTTAGTTCTTTTACAGAAATATACATATCTACTAAAAGGTACTATATATTGCCATGATTTTTTTTGCTGATGATAGCAGATAATAAAGAATTATTTAATGAAATCTAAATTATTCTGGTTTGCTTATAGCGATAAAGCCCAGCGCATTGATTTTTGGGATGCTCAAGTGGGTGTTTGCAACCCACTCTGCTATTCAGGTTTGGTGTTTACTGGCCCGCGAATTGCCTTTGTTCAGAGGTCAGTGTTGCTACTTTGCTGTTCTCACTGTGTCTCACTCTCTCTCATATTGCGTTTTGTCAGCATGCCATACGGATGTCTAAAAATGTTCCCACCCACCCACCCTGTATACATTGGGGGAGTTCATAGTTTGGGCTGGTTAAGTATTCGATATCGGGTTGGCACGAGATAGTTAGCACCTGGAGTCAATTACTATGTTTCTCTTTCTCTACATAGATAGAGTTTTTGAGTTTTACGCAGCCGGCAACAATCGTCTTGAATTCTTAATCTTGGGTAAGAAATTGTGTGGGTCGCCCTAGGTCAAGTTAAGGATGTTGTGGGCAGGTTGGTATACATTTGGGGCTACAACATCGCTGCCTGGTGAAGTTAAATAAAGTCAATTCAGGTGTATTGGAAAAAATTCCCCTTTGCCAATT
Organism: Ophiura sarsii; assembly: GCA_035610835.1. Taxonomy (NCBI): domain Eukaryota; kingdom Metazoa; phylum Echinodermata; class Ophiuroidea; order Amphilepidida; family Ophiuridae; genus Ophiura; species Ophiura sarsii. Next base: position 68,023,168 of record CM069445.1, read on the forward strand.
TTTCCGTTGGGAGGGATGGGTTTTTCGCGTTCGCTGCCTTGGAATTTTTGATACACATTTGATCTTATTTACTAAGAAGTTTAGTGCAAATAGATGCATGGTTAATATAGTGTTAAGGCACACCACAAAATGTTATAGAAGTATGGTGTTGTCAATTCAGGTGTATTGGAACAAATTCCCCTTTGCCAATTTTTCCGTTGGGAGGGATGGGTTTTTCGCGTTCGCTGCCTTGGAATTTTTGATACACATTTGATCTTATTTACTAAGAAGTTTAGTGCAAATAGATGCATGGTTAATATAGTGTTAAGGCACACCACAAAATGTTATAGAAGTATGGTGTTGAATTTGACAAATTGGTTAACCTTTTCAGATTGCCCTTCTGAGAGGCGGTTTTTTCTTGTCCTGATGCCGTCATATATAAATATATGTTTTTTCCAATCATTGTCTGACACAAATTGCAGTAAAGATTATATCCCTTAAATGGTCTGAAATTGGGATAATTACTGACTACGTGTACGTTGAACTCATAAGTGTCGTTAAGAACTCTAAAGAAAATAGACACGAGTTAACAACATAAATGCCTTAAAAGGTCATTTACTTCATAGTTACACGAGAGCCCAAAATATCATTGATATTAATAATTTTGTGGTTCAACAGCGCCAGAGAAGCTGGTAGCTTATTGTGTGTGAATTTATAATTTGTTTGGGCAAATAAAATGTCCCATTGTTATGCTGTCAATTGCACGCATCACCTACGCTTTGTGTCGCGTGCTCTCTTTTCTTTTGGCTTAGAGTCTGTAGGCAAATGGAGTAATTTATTGAATTATTGGTTGCCTTAACTTTGTGGTCAGAAATATTTTTTATTTATTTTTCAATCAGAGTACACTTTTTTTTACTCACCCTGTATACCTTATTATATGATGTGTGATATTACACATTACCTATGTGACATGGGAAATTCTCTGCTTTATGGACTCCCGAATCTCCAGATCAAGCGTCTCAGTCGCTTACAAAATATAGCTGCTAGAATTATCACACGCACCAAACGAACTGAGCATATCACACCAGTTCTAAGAGATCTACATTGGCTTCCAATAAAGGACAGAATTATCTTCAAAATACTTATTTATGTTTATAAATCAACTATTAATATGTCACCATTGTATATCTCAAATCTTCTAACTCCATACAAGCAAGATAGACAATTGCGTTCGAACAGCAAAATACTTTTCACTGAACCGCGAGTTGCAAAATCCTGTGGATCACGTTCTTTTTTATGTGCTGCACCTCGCTTATGGAATAAGCTTCCGGAGTATGTAAAAACTGCAAAATCTGTGGATTCATTCAAAACATTGTTAAAGACTTTAATGATGAAATCTGAGAGCGATTTCTTTGATTAATGTTTTTGTGAATTTTTTATGTTCTTGATGTGTATGTTATTATTTGTGGCGTTGTTCACATTGTGAGTGGGGATTGTCATTAGTTCAACCATGTCAACGCTACCATTTTTGTTGTTGTTGTGTTGAAGTGATGACGGTTTTCCTTCATTCAGATTTTTGTACTAATTTTGTTTTGCAATGTTGTGTCGATGCGCCTGGAGCAACAATTTTGTTGAATGTTGGCGCATTATAAGCTGCCATTATTATTATTATTATTATTATGTGTGATTGATACTTTTCATTTGGGAGTTGTAAAAAGAGTCCTAATTTTGATAATTGTGTTGTATTTTGATAAAAGAAAAAGGACATCGGTAGGCAATGTCGTATCCAGGACTGTTTTGATGGGATGGGGTGGGGGGGCAAAAAACACCTGAAGCCATCTTGTTGATTTTAAATATTGAAACGTTGAACCTAAAAGGCGCGAAGCGCACAAAAATTGTGATTTTAACACTAAAAAGGTACAGTATGACGTTAATGTCCCCAACATAATATTTAGAGTATTTGGTGTGATTTGAGGGCCATTATAATATTAAAACCTCTAGAAAATATGCGCGCGGAGCGTGCACAATTATGAGTTTTTGAACTAAAATGGTCATGAAAAACTGTCCTGAAGCCATCTTGTTAAGCCTAAATATTGAAACTAATACGCTTGGAAGTGCGAAAAAATTGCATTTCTAACACTAATGGTCCAGTATGATAATAATGTCCCCACATTAGAATTTTTGGTGTGGTTTAAGGGTCATTATAATGTTAAAACCTGTATTCGCGTGAAGCGCACAACATTTTAAAGTTTTTGAACTCAAATTGGTCAAAGGAAAACTGTCCTGAAACCAACTTGTTTAAGCTTAATTTATGAAATATTGAAATTAATACGCGCATAATATTTAGAATATTTGGTATGGTATGAGGGCCATTGTAATGTTAAAACCTGTAGAAAATATGCACGCGGAACGTGCAAAATTGTTGAGTTTTAACTAAAATGGTCATGGAAAACTGTCCTGAAGCCACCTTGTTAAGCTTAAATGTGACATGGCACCACGAAATGGGTGGAAAGTTGCAAAAAAATGTTTACAGTTTTAATCATATTCTTAAAATATAATATTTCAGCTTTAAAAGGATATATTATTAACCATAGATATGAGCAAAAGAAGTTTTGAGAAATTGACCGTCAAAGTCAGGGAAGTGTAACAACGCGAACGTGTGTAAATAATGAATGGCACTTGAGATGGATCAATATCTCGTTAGCAACTTGCATGTTTCTTTACTCCGATTTCAATGAAACTTTCTACAGATGATTGTTACATTATGGACATCATTATATCAAGGTTTCAATTAGATATCTTAAAATTTAACATTTTTAATAGCCATTAATTAACCCCCCTTATCTTTACGCCGTGAAATTGCTGCCTAATTCAATACTTAGACTACATCCTCCAGTCTTCAAATGACCAAAAATTGATGTTTTGAGACAGAATTGCGCGAAAAAACGTTGAAAAAATGTTCAACGAATGTTTCTTAGAACTAAAAATACCGATAACTAAAACTAAAATTGTCCCCCTATTGACTTTTTTCATTGTTCAGCCTGTATCTCCTATTCAGATACCGCGACATTCCGCCTGTTTCGTGGTGCCATGTCACAAATAATGAAATAATAAAATCTTTTTTCAATGGGGGGGGGGGGGGGGGGCATGGATACGCCACTGTCGGTAGGGTCCTTTTTTCTGAGTTATATTAGGCTGAAAAAAATAAGTTGAGTTGCCATTTGCGACAGATCCAAAAATCTGAGAATCTAGGGTCAGTTTTTATTTTATTATCAAATTTAATTAATAGCAAAATTTGTGTACTCGGTTTATGCTGCAACAGCAACATTTTCTCAAGAAGATATAAGTTTCAATACTCAATCAAAAGAATCACATTTGTTAACCCTAACCAGTAAAGCTATTATTTTGTGCGTATCGGGGGGAGGGGGGAAAAAGTGCTACTTTTTGGACCCGAAAAATCACCCAGCACCCCCCGGGATTCGATCGCGGGCCCATCCGCACCCAAGTCTGTCCCTCTACCAACTGAGTTAACTCCCTAGCGGCTATGTGGCCACAAACTCCGTGGCCACATATGCCTGCGGTAGGTGACGTCATCGCGGCAATGCAGCAGCACGTGCCTGGAGGTTATGCCTGCACTGTGAGGGTGAAATGTGATTGGTATACTCCAGCTCAGGGAGGTGTCTGTGTTAAATGCAAAGATGGTGATTAATGATACACTGCCTATTAGCCATGATTAGTATGTCCTTTAATATGTCCTTATTTCACCTTGGACTGACCATTCCTGCAACAATAATTTGTGCAATCAGGGTCACCACAGTATTCAGGTCACGTACCCTTCTCAGTGGCCCAATTATTACGTAAACATAGCCTAGTAGCGTTTGTTCTTATAATTATATAGGGGCGACCAGGTTGGTCACCGGGTGGGTTGTATTTGCCCTATTTTCAATAAATGGTCTAGAGACGTCAATTTTAAAGATTGAATGGACCTATTGACATTATGTGAAAGATTGATATCTTGGCTACGTACAACCATAATCTCAGTACTCCACCCTTGGGCAGGTTCGCCCATAGGCCGGCAGGGCAAGACCCCCCCCCCCCCCCCCCCCCCCCCCCCCCAACTAGGCACATAATTAGGTTCCATAAAGTACCATGTATCCAATACATATAAATATTTATTATTATTCATGATTTTATTCCCAAACAACATGTATAGGTCCAACATATAGGGGTGGGCATATTATTTGCAAAACATACTCATTCAGAATTTTAAAATCATTAAAAAATCCCAATTTTAAAATATTCTCCTCTAATATTAGTGTTACTCCATCCCAGATAACTATTATAATTATACAATTATAATTAGCCAAATTTACTAACAATAGTTAATACTTTTTTTTCAGTCTAAACTCTGTCTTGAGGACCTACATCCTTTGCTATGAGTATGTTTCCTTGAGCTATAATCCTTGCTAAGGGTTACTTTTTCCTTCTTTGAGAATCCGCATTAAGGGTAGTTTTTGATAGTGGAGTCACATGGATGATTACAACTTTTATACATGAGTGCCCCCCCCCCTCCATTAATGACAGACCTTGTTACGCCTTAAGTAGCTCTACTTTCTCATAGAACTAAAATCAGCCTCTGGTTATGGACATTCCAGGATCTTCAAGGATCAGCAGCAGCAGGAGAGCCCAATGCTTCTCACTGTTATTGATCAAAGTTATTGGTTATTGATATTTAGGCGGGAAATCAGTCCAGAGAAACTGGGTCAACCATTTCCCACACCTCAGCCCAAGGAAACACCTCAATATGGTACAATTATAAAACATGTTACAATTATAATCAAGGTAACTGGCTTTGTCAGTGTACCCAATTTGAGGTCAAATATGTTGGGGTTTACAAACAAGGATTTCTTAATAATACATTTGTTACAAAGAGAGTCAACACACTGTGTGACATATGGTGCAATTGTCTGCCCCTGAAAAAGACCCTGATACAAATTTTCTTTTCTTTTCCCGCCTTTTTCACATATGAAAATGATGGGAAATGTTAACAAAAAAGGCCGAGTTCAAATGTTCAATGGTGAATTTGTTCAGATCCTCCAATTGTTACTCTTATTTAAATCTTGGCTCTCATGACTCCAGTATTTTGAAATCCTTGAAAATTGTTATCAAAAAATAAAAATAAAAATACCCTCTCAGGCAAAAAACCCAACAAAACAAACCCTGTATAATTATAATATGCGACCCATCACATCAAAACATACCTCTTGTCGATTGTCGATTTGTCTAGTTGTTAGATATGAAGTAAAATTTCTTGAACAATATAGAGAAATTAAAAGGAAATGCTAAGCTTCTTTTCATCATATTTCAATTATGAGGTAGTATCAATTTAAAGCTTGATTTTTGCATGTTTTGATGATGTTAAAATCAGACATTGGGTAAAAGGCCCCAAGAGATATGTTTTGATGTGACGGGTCAAATAAAAAAAATTTGTTCCAGATAACTATTCAAAAAGCTGTGAACTCTTTAAAAAGAATTCTTTAAAAAAATGTCTCAAAAATTAGAAGAACAAATCTGATGTTCAAAAATATGGATTAGTCAGGCTTGTAGGGTTCACCCTTGGTATTACCACAATGTTTAAAATGATCTAATTTGGAAACACATCAAGTGAAACCACTAAAATCCTCCAGCAATCATCTTTTTCAACACCTCCTTCTGCCCACCCCAAATGCATCTAAAAGATCCTTGTTTCAGTGTACTTACTTTCCAGTGCATTAGCGTAAGTAGGGTCTTCAATTTGGGTGGGGGCATGAGGAGGGACAGGCATGTGATCAGAGTAGGGGGGGGGTGCATAATTGACTAGAGGTTGTCATTTAATTTGGGGCCATCAGGGGTGGCAAGCCTTCTGGCAGGGGGGGGGGGGCATTTCCCCTTTAGTTACGCCCCTATTCCTGTGTTTGTTATATCTCCATCTTGACAAATCCTCTCTGAGAAAAAAATCCACGTAAGTCAACAAAAAAGTGTAGTGATATACGTACGTACGTGCAAAACGTGACATCAATCTTGTCTGATTGGAATTGATTTGATTTGTTAACCATGTTAACCATTGAATCATATTGATGATGATATGGTAAAATTGAAGTTGATATAGTATCAAGTGGACTTATGGCTTTATGTAATTTAACAGATATCCATTATACTGTACCCATTACAGAATAAAATGCATCATGACACATAGGGTCTTAAAGAAAGGGTATTCTAAAATTGTGCCAAATTCGCTTACACCAATCCCTCCACATGTTTGTTACCATGGTTACATCTCCCATCTCCGTCTTGACAAATCCTCTTTAAAAAAAACATGCAACTGTATTAAGTCAATGAAAATGTAGTGGAAATACGTGCAAAACGTGACATCCATCTCGATGTCTGATCGGAATTGATTTGATTGCTTGCTGTCCATTTGTAAACAAATAGACATATGAACAAAATCTTCTGAAAGAACGTGGCGTGGGTTATGACCGCTGCGAACAGTGGTGCTCTCAAGGACGTACCGTCAAGGAGATTTAAGGGAGTCCATGAAAAAATGTAACCCAATTGTTAGTTTTTGTTTCTTAACATTATTGGCATCGTTAATTTTTGTTTTTGGATAATTGGATATGTTATTCGAAATGTTTAATTTAACTTGTTGAATTAGAATGGATAAGATAAGAAGGAAATTAGCTTTGTTCAGGCGTTAACCAAGTTCAATCATTTGATTTTGAATCAATATTTGAAGTTGAGTCTTTCATGCAGTCTTGTGCAAATTTGTGTTTGTTTAAGCTGAGGCGTTGTCTTGTTTTAAAGGCATTTCTTGTTTTCAGTTAAGGTAAACATGCTTACAAACAAAACAAAAATGCATGGTTTTGTTGTTTTATCTCACCAATAATGAATGTCAATATGAAATGAGGGAAACATGTTTGACTGTATCAGGGGTCTTACAATACAAAACAATGATATCAGACATCAATTGCATTCATTGTTATATTGAATTTAGGGAGAACTGTGACATATACATGTTCTATGAGGAGCTTGGCAAATTTGAGGGGAGGGGACGCAGGGGGGTCGTAAAATTCAGGGTCCGGCATGCCTCTGCAACCTATTTATGAATCTGATACTGACATTAAAAATCGAAACAGATATTATTTTGGAATTATTTTTAACATTTTTGTCAAAATTGTATAACTTTTTTGTTACAGTCTACAGTACAGCTCGAAATAAAATGGACAATGTCAACGCAATGTCATTGCAATGTCATTGCAATGTCAGTGCAATGACTGTACTAATCAAGTAACCATTTATGTCATTGCAGTGATATTGCAGTGTCCATTCTAATGCGAGCTGTACTGTATATATACTATCTTTGTTCTTACATAGTCTGATAGAAGATGCATCCATTCTATACTCAGTTTGTATGTATGTGTTGCCCTTGACATTGCAATGTTTCATGTTATCTGTGTATCATGTTGGTAATCAATATATGCGTTTTTTTACTCTACTCATTCATTTGCATATATATGTATGTGTCGCCCTTGACATTGCGATGTTTCAAGTTGTCTGTGTTCAAATTGAATTGTCGCCCTTGACATTGCAATGTTTCAAGTTGTCTGTGTTCAAATTGAATTATCACAGGTGCTGGTAATCAATGTATGCATTTTTTAATCTACTCATTCATTTGCATATATGTACGTGTCGCCTTTGACATTGCGATGTTTCATGTTGTCTGTGTTCAAATTGAATTATCACAGTTGCTGGTAATCAATATATGCGTTTTTTTAATCTACTCATTCATTTGCATATATGTACGTGTCACCCTTGACATTGCAATGTTTCATGTTGTCTGTGTTCAAATTAAATTATCACACTTGCTGGTAATCATTATATGCGTTTTTTTACTCTACTCATTAATTTGCATATATGGACGTGTCACCCTTGACATTGCAATGTTTCATGTTGTCTGTGTTCTAATTGAATTATCACAGTTGCTGGTAATCAATATATGCGTTTTTTTAATCTACTCATTCATTTGCATATATGGACGTGTCACCCTTGACATTGCAATGTTTCAAGTTGTCTGTGTTCAAATTGAATTATCACAGGTGCTGGTAATCAATGTATGCATTTTTTAATCTACTCATTCATTTGCATATATGTACGTGTCGCCTTTGACATTGCGATGTTTCATGTTGTCTGTGTTCAAATTGAATTATCACAGTTGCTGGTAATCAATATATGCGTTTTTTTAATCTACTCATTCATTTGCATATATGTATGTGTCGTCCTTGACATTGCAATGTTTCATGTTGTCAGTGTTCTAATTGAATTATCACAGTTGCTGGTAATCAATATATGCATTTTTTTAATCTACTCATTCATTTGCATATATGTACGTGTCACCCTTGACATTGCAATGTTTCATGTTGTCTGTGTTCTAATTGAATTATCACACTTGCTGGTAATCATTATATGCGTTTTTTTACTCTACTCATTAATTTGCATATATGTATGTGTCGTCCTTGACATTGCAATGTTTCATGTTGTCTGTGTTCTAATTGAATTATCACAGTTGCTGGTAATCAATTTATGCTTTTTTTTACTCTACTCATTAATTTGCATATATGTACGTGTCGCCCTTGACATTGCAATGTTTCATGTTGTCTGTGTTTAAATTGAATTATCACAGTTGCTGGTAATCAATATATGCATTTTTTTAATCTACTCATTCATTTGCATATATGTACGTGTCACCCTTGACATTGCAATGTTTCATGTTGTCTGTGTTCTAATTGAATTATCACACTTGCTGGTAATCATTATATGCGTTTTTTTACTCTACTCATTCATTTGCATATATGTATGTGTCGTCCTTGACATTGCAATGTTTCATGTTGTCTGTGTTCTAATTGAATTATCACAGTTGCTGGTAATCAATTTATGCTTTTTTTTACTCTACTCATTAATTTGCATATATGTACGTGTCGCCCTTGACATTGCAATGTTTCATGTTGTCTGTGTTTAAATTGAATTATCACAGTTGCTGGTAATCAATATATGCATTTTTTTAATCTACTCATTCATTTGCATATATGTACGTGTCACCCTTGACATTGCAATGTTTCATGTTGTCTGTGTTCTAATTGAATTATCACACTTGCTGGTAATCATTATATGCGTTTTTTTACTCTACTCATTCATTTGCATATATGTATGTGTCGTCCTTGACATTGCAATGTTTCATGTTGTCTGTGTTCCCACATGTTGGTAATCAATCGATGCGTTTTTTACTCTACTCATTCATTTGCATATATGTATGTGTCGCCCTTGACATTGCGATGTTTCAAGTTGTCTGTGTTCAAATTGAATTGTCGCCCTTGACATTGCAATGTTTCATGTTGTCTGTGTTCTAATTGAATTATCACAGTTGCTGGTAATCAATATATGCGTTTTTTTAATCTACTCATTCATTTGCATATATGTATGTGTCGTCCTTGACATTGCAATGTTTCATGTTGTCTGTGTTCTAATTGAATTATCACAGTTGCTGGTAATCAATTTATGCTTTTTTTTACTCTACTCATTAATTTGCATATATGTACGTGTCGCCCTTGACATTGCAATGTTTCATGTTGTCTCCGCACATTGTGTGTTCATGTGGATGGCACAATCAATCTGTACTACAATTACAGGGTGTCCCAAAAGTTTCGATACCTTTTCCAGTGGCGGATCCAGGATTAAAATTTACGGGGGGCTGAAACCCAAAAAAATCGTAAAAGGTCCCCAATTTTTTTGCCGTCAGCTCGTGAAATTCTGCTAAGTGGGGGGGGGGGGGGGGGGGGGGGGGGGGGGGTAGCGATGTGGTTGTCCCAAAACCGGCAAAAAAGGTCTCTGAAAAAAGTGGTACACAAAAAAGGTATATTGTCAAATTTGACGGGGGACGCGTACACGTTAAAGGTATATTGAAAAAATTTACGGGGGGCGCCCGCCCCCTCCGCCCCCCCCCTGTATCCGCCACTGTTTTCAATACTTTATCTTCGGTAAAATAATTTGCAGCATCAAACTAAAATATATTTGGATAGAGAAAACTTGGAATCAATTTGATACCAACTTTGTCTCCTTATCTGAGATATATTATAAGACACGCTGACATTTTTGGTCACATAACTCACAATACTATACAATTGTTCAACTTACAGGACTGTCACCAGGTGTGTGTAGCTGTAATCCTGTGTTGCAGGTTCCTCACCTTAAAGGCATATTATGTTATCTTTTCCAGTGAGCGCCCTCTATTCATGATTTTTTTAATAAAGTAGATTTTCTTGCAGATTTACATTTCTGATCATAAATCATACATACATTCCAAGTTACAGGGCGATACGATTCCTAATTACCTCAAAATCATGGTTTTAGAGTGAATTTAGAGTGAAAATATAAACTGTCGTGTTATCCAGACAGTTTATTTTCACTCTAAAACCATGATTTTGAAGTAATTAAGAATCATATCGCCCTGTCACTTGGAATGTATGTACGATTTATAATCAGAAATGTAAATCTACAAGAAAATCTGCTTTCAATTTTTTTTTCGATGTTGAGGGCGTTCCCTGGAAAGATCACATAATATACCTTTAAATTCATGTGGCTTTCACTTACATTTATATTCACAACATTTAATAATGTTCATAATAAGGATTATTTCAATCTGAAATTAAAAAAAGATTATCATGGAAAACCTTTGTCTTCACTACCTCTCTCCCTGTCTCGCTTCATTCTTAATTACACAAGCTCATTTATATACTATGCGTTTATATGAAAGTGCGGTTTACAAATCAGAAAACTTTCTTCTGTACTTTAGCAACACAGATAGCTGTTATTGTAAGTAGGTATCAACAATAATTCATACAAGTTTTCTCTATCCAAATTAATTTGATTCTGCGAATCATTTTACTGGAGATATAAAGCTTTAAAAAGGTATCAAAACCATTGAAACAACCTGTATATACTCTTTTTCTTTGTCTGTCTGTCTTTGACATTGGAGTGTGTCATGTTTATAAAAGTGCACATTGAATGTTCATGTGGCATAAATCAAGTACATACGTCAAAATAGAGTCTCTCTTCAATTCTACTACTATAATAAACACCACCATTCACTTCAGCCTTGAAAGCATACTAATGCTTTTCAATTTCACATGTTTCACAAATTGAATGTAGTTCTGTGATAGAATAAAGTACAGCATGATGAAGCACTTTTCAATTGTAAGTCTTGACGTAAGTCGATGCGTTTGTTAACCCTAACCTTTCTGGAACTTACGATTAACTATGGCAAAAAACAATGTCCACACGCATGCTACAGCATTATTTTTATTTTGAGAACTTCTTTTTTATTTTTTAAATTTGGTGACAATTGTTGAAAATTGTTGAAAATTGTTGAAAATTGTTGAAAAATCACCAGGATTTTTGATGAAAATCCCATCATAACCCCTCAAAAACGGGTAACCGACCAACCTATTAAACCTGAGTGGTCTGCTTTCCCGTAGAACAAGTTTTTTTCTGATCTATTTTAGGATATCATGCAACAAGGTATCTACCAACAAAAATTAATCGCAGGTTTAATGAAATCTGACAATGTGGCGCATTTGAACCTGTGAATGGCTGGTAGCTGTATGAGAAGATAAAACGTGCCTATAGAAAGGGCAAGGACTCGTATAGATACAATTACGAGGACGACCGACCACCAACCGGTGCGATTTGTAGCAACATTGAAGGCCGCCAATCGTAGCCTGTGGATATGACAATGGCATGTTGTGTAGTCTATGGTAGGAAGCGTGTGATTACGTGTTAAGTATGTTATCTCTCTCGCTCGGGGCAAGGCACTTTTTGTGTAACACAGTTAACATTATTGTTATCTTCTCAATGTGGATTGCTAAGCTGGTGGTACAAAAAGGCTAATGCACATGTATGTTGGGATGAGTGTAGTGGTGTAGCCAAGGGTTGGGATCATGCTCCCGGGGGTAGCTTTTTGGGCACAAAATCCCTAAACATGGGGTATGATTTTGTGCTGGAAATCCCTAATAATGGGGTCACATTTTACAAATGGGTCTATTTTCGCGAAATTTGTGTCTATTTTCGCGAATATTTGCAAAAATTAGGTCTATTTTCCCGATAATTTGCGAAAATTTGGTCCAAAATGAAGCAAAACCCCTAAAAAAGGGTACCGATTTTTCCAAAATCACCCCTAAAATGGGTATGGGTTTTGAATCTCCAGCGGCACACCCCCGACCAATCCAAATCCGACATAAAATCATTTTTCTGTACACAGTATTATTTTTGTTTTGATAAATGGTTAATCATTCAGATGTCTGCTTCGAATGGTGAGAAAAATTGACAAAACACTCAAACACTTTCTAAACCATCTATTTTAGTACCCTAAAAGTACAGTTGCCTTATTATCTGTATCCCGTAGATTTCAAATTGATAATTACTATTGCAGGAACTTAATTTGTGATAGAGACCTAATTTCCATATCACTCCTAGCGGCATATGCTAAATTACTAGTACCTTGCAGCTTATATTAGCATGGATAGTATTGGGGTCTCTAGTCAGGTGAATTTAAGGAGAAGGTTGATGGAGACCTAGGAGGGGAAGTCATTCATGAAGGTCTTTAATTAAGTGCTCTCTGTAATAATGTGTAAAACACAGGGTACAGGTGGTTTTTTGGCTCTATCAGGTCAGTGGTGTCAGATTGGTCATCTATGTGGCATGGCTGGTCAGTGGCAGTTTAAGCTCATTGGACCTTGATCAACCAGGGTCCAGGGTCCACCATTCTGAACCAATCTTCTTAACCATATGAGGCAGTCATGTGCACTATTATTATTAATGTTGTTTTGAAAGGTTATAGGTGGTTATTGACTCACTCAAATCATAAATGATCAGTGGAGTGGTCAGATTGGGCTGGCACTGGTAGTGGCTGTTGTCAGTGTGACAGTTGTCCAATAGTCCATCATCCTGATCCAACCCTAACTCTACTCCTGAACTGAAATGACCCTTAAATTGAACCTGAATGTCAATGGTCAACCTAAACTGAAACCTAAACCTATAACCCTTATCCTACTGCAGACAAAATACTACCAGAGCCTAACTTTATCTCTAAACCTAACACTAACTGCTCTCTGAACCTGTCCATTAGTCTAAAGCCTAATGCATACTCAACTTTAACTGAACCTAAACCTAACTGTTGCTGTCAACCTAAACTAAATCTAAACATAGCATTTACCCTAAACCTAGCCTTTCATCAAGGCTTTGTGGTGGTAAAACAGTGTGAGCGCCCTCTGTGGAAATAGCATAATACAAAGCCTTTTCGCAATTATTGTATGTGTTATGTTTTGTACTGTTTTGCGGAAGATTTTTGCCGGAAAAATTGCGCTTGCTGATTGGTTGATAATGATGTCATGATATATCGGGAGACGTCATAGATATTAAGTGCTATCTTTAAATGTTGTCGTCCGAGAATTAGGCGGAGCTAATCGTGTGTTACGATGACGACGGTGTTTGATCGACACATACTGCTTACAAGGTAGAATAGCTATTTGTGCAAAGATGCCTCGCTCCACTCCGCCTCGGCGGTCGACAGGTCAGCATACACCTCGCTTCGCTCGGCGCTCGTTATTTTGAGAGGTGTCTTTGACAAAGACTATCCTAGACCTAAACCTTAACTTTAAACTCCAACCTTAAACCTAACTCTCAACCCTCATCCTAAACCTACACCCAAACTAACCTGTACCCCTGATCCTAAACCAAAACCTATAAACCTAAACCAAAACCATGATCCTATAAACCTAGACCTAATCCTGAACCTGAATGTCACCTAACCTAAATCTGAACTTACACCTAACACCAAGCACCTGTATAGGCACTTGCACGTAACACCTGCATTTTGCAACTGGGCCTAACACCAGTGCATCTCGCACCTGCACCCCTAGCACATTCATGTCATTGGGACTTCAAACATCTTGGGGCGACCATACATTGGGCGACCAAATGAACTGACAGGCACTCATGGAACAACTTATACTTGGTCAACCCATTGGTCAACCCATGGTCAACGCAGTGGAAGTGCAATGGTCAGAATGTCCTTATCTCACCCTTACTGTCACCTCTCTGTTGACCAAGGTGTTGACCTGGTCACTTCCAGGTTACATCAGAAATGATTTAAGGGACGTGTAATTTGGAGGTCAGCCATCTCCAGCCTATTGCAATTATACAGGATATTGATGTAGATCATGATAGGGGCTGGTATGTAATAAGGAAATAACAAGTCTTTGTCATCTGTCTCGCTCATCATTATCAATTTTAGATATAGACTGTGACCATTAATGCACATCAAAAATTGACATTTATTAACCCTAACCAGTAAAACTAGTTTTTTGTGCGTATCGGGGGGGGGAGGGGGCAAAAAGTGCTATTTTTTTTACCCGAAAAATCACCCAGCACCCCCCGGGATTCGATCGCGGGACCATCCGCACCCAAGTCTGTCCCTCTACCAACTGAGCTTACTCCCTAGCGGCTATGCGGCCACAAACTCCGTGGCCACATATGCCTGCGGTAGGTGACGTCATCGCGGCAATGCAGCAGCACGTGCCTGGAGATAGTTTCTGGCAGTGAGATTTAGTGAGATTCAGTGGGGTTAGGGTTAATAGGTTTTAAACCGATTTGATATTATTTTATGAGTTCAGGGGGCACAGCACTATAAATAAACCGCCCATTGGATTACATGTAAATTAGGGCTAAAAGAGTCGCTATTTTGGGCCCTTAGTAACCTTTTTTTATGTCTTGAATGCTTAATTCTAATAAACAAACATTAAACATTTCATAAAATCGTCAAGAAGTGTTACACCTTTCAATTAGATTTTACGATACGATCATTTAAACAGCGCCACCCCTATTTCAGCCCGGACGCTCGCCTTCTAACCGCCTCCGATCATGTGTGTTCATCCACGTGATAAATTTTCGATACAATCGAAAATCAATATTTTGCAATATCCTGATCAAAGTACAAGAGATTATCTTTCATTTTAATTATAAAATGCTACCCTCACGCCAAACTGATTCCCAAAGGACCCCATTAATCACAAAATCTTTTTTTGTTTTTGCCGGAACTTACTACCATTACACAAAACGAGGAGTGATTTAGTGCTGTGCGCCCTTTCATTGGTAAGCAGTCTAAAACCAGGCATTTATTGCAACCAAAATGTGTACCTGGGTATTGGCAGTGGCAGTCAGGGGTTTAAGTTTAGGGGGCATGGCTGGCAGCACAGAGTCTTGCAGGATATAGTCTTAAACTTACCCTCATTTTTATGTGAAGAAAATCAAGGGTGGTGAAGGAGGAGGCTAACTTTCATACATCAATTTAGCCCTTCCCGCCTCAAAAACAAATCCCTCAAATTGGTGTGACACTTGAAATCTTGGCATTGCCATCAATTGATGAGCATTGGCAGTTTTCTTTCATGAGGGAAGGAGGAACATGTCAATTTTATTAGCTGGCTATTTAAATAGTTATAGATGACTAGATAGGTCGTTCATAGTTGAAAGAGAAATTTAAGTGTGGGAAGGCCAAATGGTCTAGCAAAGGGGAACACATCAATTTGCCAATTTGATGGTCTAACAAGTTACACATTGGCTGGATAGGTCACACATAGTTGAAAGGCTAAAGGAAATGTGTAGGGAGGGGAACACATCAATTTGCCAATTTGATGGTTAACTAGTTACATATTGGCTGGATAGGTCACTCGTAATTGTAAGGGTAAAGGAAAGGTAGGTATAGAGAGGGGAACACATCAATTTGACAAACTGATGGTGTAACTATCTGGATAAGACACTCGCAGTCGAATAAGTTAAAGAAATGTCCAGAGAGGCAGTGTGCATTGTTTTATCAAATTGGTAGTTTGAAGCTGCTTTGACAGATTCCTCTTTGCTAGTCATATAGTTAAAGTAAAGGAAAGGTCCAGGGAGGGCGATCGATTTAAAAAACTGTTGGTTTAAAAAGTTACAGGACAGATCACTCAAAGTTGAATGGATAAAGTAAAGTGTGGTTGAGAGAGATAGAATAAAGGAAATTAATTGTTGGAGAAAGGAAAGAGGACAGATCAGGGGAGAAAAACAACGGGTCAAATTAGGGAGGGGGGAGATCCGGCTGTGGCGGTGCCAGGAATCGAACCCAGGTCACTTGTGTGGAAGTCCCACCCTACCTGATTGCGCCACGGATTCGGCTTTGAAAATTTTAAGATTTTCTTCAGCATATGATAGCCCACCTGATCGCCGTGCCCCATGAGAAAGACTGCGAAAGTGCACACTAAGGGACGCACCATTAGATACTCAGGGGGGGGGGGGGGGTGGAAGTTTAAAAAAACCACTTTGCCCACTATCCAGGAAAAAAACACAACTTTGGCCACCAACCAAGAAAGAAGAAAAAAGATGACCCACTGCTGAGTTAAAAAAAAGAAAAGATGACTCACCCCAAAGGCCCAACTCAATGTAAAGAAAAACAGTAAAACCTAAAAAAAAAAAACTTTGCCGCCTTTGCCTAAAAAATGTAAAAAAATTGCCGCCAAAGGCGGCGAAAAACAAAAATGTTGCCTACTTCCATGCCCCCCCCCACGAAAATCAAATGGTGCGTCCCTAACATGCAGTACCTAGTGGTGAAATGTTTTGTAGTGTTGATTGAGATAAGCCAAGCCAGTGGACTCAACATTGGATTGTGGGGAAAAGGTAAGAAGACAGATCAAAAGGACAGGTATCTTCTATCCTTTGAGCATAGAATTGTAAAAGTGGACAGATCAGGGGAGAAAAAACAATGGGTCAAATAAGGGGGGGGGGGAATCCGGCTGTGGCGGTGCCGGAAATGGAACCCAGGTCACCTGTGTGGAAGTCCCGCCCTACCTGATTGCGCCACAGAGTTAGCATATGACAGCCACCTGATCGCCGCGCCCATGAGAAAGACTGTAAAAGCGCACACTAACAGCACCTAGTGGTGTAGTATTTTGTAGTGTTGAGAAAGGTTGGGGTTAATAAGCCAAGCCAGTGGACTCAACATTGGATTGTGGGGAAAAGGAAAGAAGACAGATCATAAGGACAGGTATCTTCTATCCTTAGAACAAGCATGATATTTTGTAGATAAAAATGTGAAAGTAGAATTTTTTCATTTTCAAATGTAGACATTTTTGCCTGAATTTGCATTTATTTAGCCAAGTTTTAGGCATTTTAACAAATTAGTCTGGTGATTTTTTATATTTCATAGAACTTCAGATTTTTAAAGGCCCACCATCATCCCTGATTATGTGCACATTTTGATACAATAGAGTAAACAATAGTTCTAGATGACGTAAGTGTATCTTTGACTGAAGTAACTGAAATTTGCAGGAGATTGACAAACCAAAACAAAATTGATGCTATTCTTGGACTCATTTAGGCGAGCAATATTTCTAAAATAAACGAAAAGGACCAAAAATCAAGTGAATGAAACGATGCACGAGTAGATTTGTCAAAATAATGAACTATTTTCAGATTTTATATTTACAACAAACATGGTTGAAAAAAACCCCAACAATGTTGTGAGTAGACTTGGAGTAATCAGCAATGAGTTCAAAATTTCTCATTATTACGCCATGAGGGGAAAATGAGGAAATTGTATGGAAGGGCAATGTATTCATACATTTTGCTTCAAGGTGTCAATAACAGCAAACATGTATAAATACTATCTGCCAATGTATGCAAGCGCCCTCTGTGGATTCAAACCTCCTGTCCGTAATTGACGTTAGGTGAGTTGGTGATGTAATGGACCTTTTGCCCAATCCTCTTATACAATGTAACCTGCTATATAATTAAACCATGCGCAAGACATTAGGAAATAATTAATCATTCATCCAATCTGAGGAACATCGTATATTGGCCTGCGTCTCTTCGGTCGTTGCTCCGGAATGTCTGGAAATTAGCTGGTTGCCATGGCGACTCTATTACCTCATCGTCAACATCAGGTCTCATTGCTATAGTTATTTCTACCTTTTTTAATTTGAGTTGTTAAGGGTGTCTGTGATAGCAGAGCAATGCAATTAGTACTACATATAATTTGCCAGTGTGCAATGTTGTCTTAATAACCGGGGTGGGGGAGGAAGGCATATTCATACAACATCAAAATTGCTGCTCATTCCTAGGCCCATAAGGAGACTGCTCTGTGATAAAAAAGACACCCACTGTCAAATGATGACAGAAAAGCACACCTGCTCTACAGGCAGACAAACCTCTCAGGTCGGTCAAGCGTTTTTTTGTTTGTTTGTTTTTCTTAAAATGTCCATAAACATTTGGTGAATTTCCCAGTTTTTAAAAATTTCAAGATTTTCACAAAATGTGCAAACATTTCAAAAAAACTTAAAACATTTTCAAAACATTTTGTTAAAAAAGATTATTTTCCACAGTTTTCGAAATTTTCAAAACATTTCAAAATATTTCAAACAATTTGCAAAAATTCAAATATTTTTCAAAGCAGTTTGTTAAAAAAAGTTTCTTAAATTAAAAAATAATAATGTGGGGTCTTAACGCATTTGTTTGTTCGCTGATGACTTCCTAGAAAATTTGAAGAAATCAAATATGTTACAAACTGAACTATGTGAAATTGTCATCCATAATTATGAACATTGTACAAATGGTGTATACTAATGATAGTTTTAATAATAGTGGACAAAGTGCTGAAAAGAGCAAAAAATCGTTATTTTTTACTAGAATGTAGAGGGGAAGGGGACATGACCCGTCCCCTATTTGAGGTTTAAAAAAAAGGACAGTGACATTAAAGGTAGATGACCCGATCACATTTTCGTAACACAGAATTATTTCAAACATACGGAGATTTTCATATCATATGAAAGCTCGTATTTTTCTCATCGTCATACTAAAATTTGACGGCCTAAATCTGTATAATTACGGAGAAATCGATGAAATAACGTCGAATTACCGCGAATGGTGGTAACCACCGATATAGTTTGTGTACTACTCAATGGGTACAGTTCACAGCATCTTGTGCGTCTAAAATAAGAACCATTAGAGCTATGCAACTCAAACTTTGGAACACGACTTTTTTAAGGATGACCTTTCATGTAGAATAGAAAACTTCAAGTTGAAAATCGGAATGTGATCGGGTCATCTACCTTTAATGTAGTGTGTATTTTCAGTCTGAGGCTGCAGACAAACACAACACACGGCATTAACCCTAACTCTCCTGAGTACTACGATTCACTACGGCCAAACAAATCTCCACATGCATGATTCGATGACGTCATCATCCGAGGTTATATGTGGGTATGAAATCGCTGCCCAGCTCAGCATTGGCAGCTTAGCTAGGTGGTTAGGGACGTGGTGATGGTGTCCAGAGGGTTTGGGGTCAAATCTGTGGGGTTTTGTTGTGATTTGTTGGGTACAAAATTCATACTTTGTCCCCCTCCCTAAGATCCACAGGAAAACATAGCACGGCTGGTTAGAGTTAATATGATGATCAATACAGAAAACAATCCATCTATACCCACAATGTCTCATTTCTATTTGTATTATTTGTGCACTTTGCTAGAAAGACAAACCTTATTGACTTTATATAAGACCAAAAACACAAACAAATTGGTCTCCGAAGACAGCGCGCGTAGCTTTGAAAATTTAAATTTTACTTTTAAAGTGTCAACCAACCCTTTTCCCCACACTGCCTCCAGTGATTTATTGGAGTATGCTTCTTCAAAGTTTAATTTGACATTGTGAAGTACCATATCAGCTTCATTTTCTCACTTCACAGAGCCCATGTCATTTAAAAATAAATTTATTCAAAATACAGCATTTTGTATAGCCTATTTTTAGGTTTCTTCTGTGACATTTTGTATGCCTTATCCAGTACTACACAGCACCTCGGACTCTACATTATTAACCCATCTATAGTTTAATCAGTCCCAAATTAGCGAGAAAAATGAATTTTTATCTCTCTGCACGCAAAAGTAATCCAAGCATAGTACGCTCATAATTGACATACACAATCGTCACACATACAATTCACAATGCCGCAGTTGCACACTATTCAAGTATTTCGTGCACCCATGCTCTTCTGAATCAATTCGCTGCTGTAAGCAGATTCGCCAATCTAGAACTGATTGTACTATAGTTAGACACAGTGTACTTTTGTCCTCCTGTGTGCATCAAGTTCATTGACCTATCATATGAATGAATGGATGGATATATTTAAGGCAGGAACTATCAGTTATTTGCTACTTGATAAAATCAGGGGATTGATGTGGGAAAAGAAAATAGAGAGAGATTTTTTATTTATTTATTAATTTATTCACGGTATAAAAATAGCCAGCAGGCAGCATAAGCTGAAAAAGCCGGCTTTACAATATAAAAATATATATATAAATATCAAAAATACATGCATAAAATATTGCAACGAAATACAGACATCAGCAAAATACATTAATCATCCAAATCGCCATTGAGCTTTTTTATGATGTAAGGAATGGTGGATTTTTGGTATTTGTTGGTATTGCACAATGGTTGAGGAAATATGTTGCTGCGACGGAGGTTGTGGTTAATCGATCTCTTCTCTGGGAGAAGGTGGCGATGTCATTCAGAGTTGAGGACCTGCTGACCAAATTTCAAAACTAATTCTTCCCTGCGATCGACAAGACTGGTGATGTTTAATTCGCGAAGCGCAGACTCGTAGTCTTGATATTTGTTGCCGAGAATGATTTTGCAAGTGCGCTTTTGAATCCTTTCAATTTGGTAGCTTTGATATTTGGTAAGCGCAGGATGCCAGACAGCACAAGCGTATTCCAGAATTGATCGGATATATGTTTGAAAGATGGTCAGCATGTCCCCAACTGGGGCAGCATGTTTACGAAGAGCATATAACATAAATAAACGTCTACTGGCACGAGATATCATATTTTTGACTTGGATGTTCCATCCCAGATTGTTTTGGATTTCAAGACCAAGTAATTTCATGTGATCAACAACTTGCAGGACCTCACCACCAAGAGAAAGTTGTGGAAGCAAGACAGGTTTTTAAAAAAAAATTACATGCAAAACATGACATTTGGTTGGCTTAGGCAGCATATATCGTTAACCTTACACCAATCATCTAAAGCATTCAGATGGTGTTGGAGCTGATGATTGTTTGTTTTAGAGTTAATAATTTCTGCCAGGGTGAGATCATCGACAAATTTCCATCGATCAGAAGAAGTTTCAGCAGCGTCATTAACCATCACAGTAAAGATACCGGGCCCTAACTTTGTTCCCTGTGGTATACCACAAGTGATGGTTTTGAGACTAGAAAGTTTGCCTTTGTGCTTAACGCATAGGGTACGATGTGTCAAAAAACTTCTGATCGTTGGAATTATTGAGGGTCTCACTCCGGAAGAAATAATTTTGTTAACAGCAACATTATGGTTTATTCGGTCGAATGCTTTTGTGAAATCAACCGCGACCAAAGTAGCATAGTTGGAAGGTTTGTCAATACCTGAGATAACATTATTCAACATGTCAACAAGATAATGGGTTGTACTTGTATCTTTGACATTACCATATTGTTTAGTGTCAAGATAAAAGGTTTACTGCAATCCTTGTAGATGTTCTGTATGCCAAGAACTCTGCGAGTGATACAGCAACACACAGCAAGTGGGACTTTGGGTACACACATACGGAAAGTCCATCATGAAATTGAATAAGGTTTCATTCTTTATTTGAACCCTAACCATCCTACACACTGCAAATCCCTACAGCGCTAGCTGTTGGTACCACACGCTCGGCCGGTCTATCTTGTGCCACGATCCGGTGTGCTATCAACAAATGGCAGAGAAAATCTGAAATTTGTTTAGAAATTGGTGAACAAAATGTTCACATGCTAATGAATAGCTACCCACATTTTTTGCTTGTCAAAAAACGGCAAAATATTAACGGATTCAAAAAAATATGTTACAGTCATTTTCAAATAAGAAAAAAGAAGGGGAAAAAAGCCTGACCCGACCTGAGAGGTCCGTTTGCCCGTAGAACAGGATTGTTTTTCCATTGATATCTACAGTAGATAGCAAATATTCTAAGCTTGTAACAGTGACTCTGTCTGATCAGAAAGGCCATTAGTTTAGACATTAAAAAGAAATGTATAACTTTCATCAATTGATTTATATTTAAACAAATGCCTGTATGGGTATCATAAAAACTATGTTTTAATTACTTCCATATTTTGACATATGTGACGCGATCAAACGGAATGCGTCACATGTCAGGAATATTGATTTTGAGTTACAGGTAAAATGAAGTGACAAATTAAGTTTTATTTTGTTTTCTCCGTAGAGAGATCTTTACCCCAGCTTATATGTTGTGCTATCTTGAATAGATATTAAATCGCTCAAACTTGGCTATGCCACTGTGACATCAACACCCTTTCTCCAGCTTATAGAATCTGTGCTATCTTCAGTAGATAGCCTAATGAACTATACCACCGTGGCAGAGAGATCTTTACCACAGCTTATATGTTGTGCTATCTTGAAAAACATTAGATATCTCAAACTTGTGTATGCCACTGTGACAAAGACACCCTTTCTCCAGCGTAAAATCTGTGCTATCTTCAGTAGATAGCCAAATGAACTATACCACCGTGGCAGAGAGATCTTTACCACAGCTTATATGTTGTGCTATCTTGAAAAAACATTAGATATCTCACACTTGTGTATGCCACTGTGACAAAGACACCCTTTCTCCAGCGTAAAATCTGTGCTATCTTCAGTAGATAGCCTAATGAACTATACCACCGTGGCAGAGAGATCTTTACCCCAGCTTATATTTTGTGCTATCTTGAATAGACATTAGATAGCTCAAACTTGTGTATGCCATTGTGACATAGACCTTTCTCCAGCTTAAAATCTGTGCTATCTTCAGTAGATAGCCAAATGAACTATGCCACCATGGCAGAGAAATCTTTACCCCAGCTTATATTTTGTGCTATCTTGAATAGACATTAGATAGCTCAAACTTGTGTATGCCATTGTGACATAGACACCTTTCTCCAGCTTAAAATCTGTGCTATCTTCAGTAGATAGCCAAATGAACTATGCCACCATGGCAGCGAAATCTTTACCCCAGCTTATAATTTGTGCTATCTTGAATGTATATTAGATAGCGCAATCTTAGCTATGCCACTGTGACAAAGACACCCTTTCAGATTAATTTTTTTTGTAGTAGTTCCTTTTTTTAAAAATGAATTCATAAATTGTAAGAAATTTACATTGAAAACCCCAATAGCAACAAAATCTGTTTTGCATAGACCAAAATCCTACAAAAATATGGAGCGCACTTAGTCATTATTTGCAATCAGCAGATTACGTAGCATACATTGAAAATCATCAATTTTTTAAAAATAAAATATGCCTATTCTATTATCGTTTGAAAAGGATGCTTACGAAATGACCAACTGAGATACAGCTTTAGTTAAATGAACTACTTCTAAGACGATGATAAATAGCGCTATTCCAAGAGCTTGTTTTTCGATTTGCGGCTTTGCTTACGATAATTAATATTATGCAATGCATCGGCTTTATTTGCAGCTGATTTACTCCGGTCCCATTAATATTCCAGCTGCTCCCCGGGGGAAGGGGGAAACTTGCATATATAAAGGGGGATATCATGCTCGGGTGTGGCCATTCATAATGGACCCTAAACAAGTATTGTTCTCATTGATCAGCAATACCTTGAATAAATGTTCCTCATTTTCATCTACATTTAACCCTCTTAAAGTTGCCAAATTAGATTTTCTAAAATTTGATGTGTTCAAGTAAAATTAGTTGGAAATCGCAAATATTGATTTTGAGATATATCCAAACAAAGGATGTTTTCTATCGTTTGGAAAACCATTCAAATGTTCATATATTTGGAAGTAATTGTCCATTCTTAATGGGGGTTTTCGAAGAAAAAAATTGCATGGCACATGACCAATACAATCAAATAAAAAACTAAAATTGCGTCACAATTGCCCCCTTTCATTTATTTCTGTAGTTCAAAATGCACATCGACCATCCTTCTGTAAAAAACTGTAAACAACTACCCATCAGCATAATCAGCATTTGAATTGCAGCCGCCTTTTAATGTAAATGACACCCCCGGGAGCTGCGGCTCTATGATGTCCATTCGTACATCAGATAGCAGTAATAACTGGGTTAATCTAGCGACAAGAATAAATAAACAATGAACCAGGATTAATATTCATAACAGTAACCGTCTTGTAATTAATCTCGTTAATGGCTAGGCTTAAGATGACAAACCACGGAACCACTGACCGAGAGAGTGAATTTGTAGTTATTGAGGAGGAAAATGCGGCCAAATTGCCTGCAGATATTTATGGTCTTGAGGGTGTCCAGTTTAGAGAAAATCCATAGATTATCATAACATTATGATAATTATTAATGCTAGAATGGATTAGTAAAAGCCTTTTTTTATTAATTTAATAATTTAATCACGTGAGGATTTTGCTATTCGCTGTCTCCTGTCTAGTGCTATTATTTTGAATCATTTATCCATCTCGTAATTCTTTTGTATTTTTGGTCTATTGTTTGTGTTCAAAATGTGGTGTTATTTTAGGTATGCAATGCTATTCCTTTAATGTTACGATGAAATGAACAGTGATGTAGCTAGGATTCGAAAGTAGGGTCAGTAGCTGAAATTTGTCATTTTTGAGACAAAATGTACCCAGTTAATTCAGTTTTTGACATTTTTAAATTCATGATAAAATGAACAGTGATAAAATGAACAGTGATGTAGCTATGATTTGAAAGTGTCAGTAGCTGAAATTTGGGTATATCCTTGGTAGACATTCATAAATTAGACTTGGTGTAAAGACCCCATTACGGAATAAAGCTGTGTAATCCTATAACCCTAACCCCTCATGGTGTTTTTAGCAATCAAGCTAACCAGTGGGAAAGAAGGGACAAATAAACACAGGAAAAACAGTGTGTGCCGCCCGCGGGGTGCCATCGGGGCAGGAGTCCTGGTGATCGTATATTACGGTACCGGGGTAGGACTCCTAAAATTAAATTTTCAGAGCCGTATGCACCTTTGCGTTATTGCGCAATGAGACTGAGGAATGGGGGTGCACGGGCGCGGTGCTTCTGTTGGATTTAGCAGGGTTAGAGTTAATCTGTCAATATAGGATTTTATGCTAGATCAATTCCATGTTGTCTTACACCTAGGATACACCTAAATTTGTCATTTTTTAGACAAAAGGTACCCAGTTAATTCAGTGTTTGACATTTTTAAATTCATGATAAAATTAATAAAACAGTAATGTAGCTAGGATTTGAAAGTGACAGGAGCTGAAATATGTCATTTTTTGAGAGAAAAGGTACCTAATTTATTTGTTGTTGACATTTTGTTCCCAAAGTGCCTAAAGTATATCAATAGGTAATCTGCTACTGTAAACATGGACATTTTCGTGCTACTACATTTTTACGCTTTTCATGCAACACGCCACTGCCACGAAGAAGAAGAAAAAATAAAAATATATTTCTTTTTGTATTTAAATCTATGTAATGAACTTGTCAAAATTGCAAATTTAGAAACAAGCAAAATGGTTCAAAATAGGCAAAGCATGAAAAATGCATGGCACGAAAATAACCATGTTTAAAGTATTGCGTGAAAAAGTGCGCAAAAAAACAACAGCAATTTTTAATAGTTGGTTTGAAATCACTCCTCTGATCATGCTAAATCTAAGGAAAGAGAAATATGTCTTTAGGCTATGAAATAAAACCCTGCTCTACGTGCCCGACCGTGCCATTTTGTGTGGAATCCCCCCCCCCCCCCATTTTATTTTTTGTTTGAAATTTGTGAAAATGTGTGCACGCCGGTTTGGAGGACTCCAACTCAACTCACCCCCCCCCCCCCCCCCTCACTCTAAAAAAAAAATACAAAAATGGATCTTCCACGCTCTCAAATTTCTGACTCGCCTGTACGTTTCCAGTATTTGTTGCCTGCACATTTCCAGTATTTGTTGATAACAAAAACAAAACACCCGACAGACCGATCCTACATTGCCCATAGAACAGGGTGTTTTTTACCGTTGCCTTACTTCACGATAAAGGGTAGCTAGCTATAGTAAGGTAAAGGTAAGTGACGTGCCGAGCTTGCGCGTGGAGTGCATAACTCTCTTTCTTTGGCGTTTAGCCCAGACTCCTCATTTTGTAATTTTTGCTGTGGGGGGTTTGCCACTACTCCCGCACAACGAGTCTATGTTACCTTCCCAACATGAATTAATGCTGGTACCCATTTATACACCTGGGTAGAGAGGAGTAATTGCGGTAAAGTGCCTTACTCAAGGACACAACATGCTGGCAGCAACGGGACTCGAACCCACAACCTTTGTATTGTGGAGCGAGAATGTATCCGTTGGACCACGCGTACCCGCTAGCTATAGTAAGCATCTTATAGAACAAGTATCTGTTCGGTTTGGCATAACAATAGAATACCAATCGCAGCTATCTCTCACCACGGCTGTTTGACTGTCCGCTTTATAATTAGAATTATGGGATAAAAAAAGATTATATAGTGGCCCTTTTATGGTTTGACCTGATTTAGGTAGTGCTAATGAACAAGAGTATACTGTGAAAATATCAAGAAAATTGTTTGAGCCCTTTTTAAATTATCGGTATTTTCTACTTGATACATATTTTACATGTAGCTTTATGGGAAATGTGGCCGATGAGGGCGCTATTATAGTAAATAATAATATTCAAAGCTCTATTTCTCAGAACTGGCACCAACAAATGTTCTGAAATTTCTACAAAAGATGGCCAGTATATTCAGGTATTTGAATCAGTTAAAAACAGAACTGGGCCAGCAAGTTACGGTGTTCTCAGAATAAAACGGACACATTATGTGGGATCAAACAGCCGTGTCACCATGCCATTTATTCTAACAGAATAAAAGTGTATGGTAAGAGATAGGTAGGTGGTGTATTATATAACTACTCCAGAAGTTAGGCCATTCTGTAAAATGAATGTGTGAAGCACTTGGTGTAGGTGTTGGGTGTTTGTCAATAAAAAAGCAAACAACGTATAAACAACGTAATTTAGTCACTCCGAAAATGCGTTAATAATTATCGAGAATATCTGAAGCCAAACGTGGTGTTTATCTCAAATAAAAGTATGGACATCATCAATAAATTTAACAAGGACTTATAGAGGCATGAAGGACAATATTTTTGTCATATTATTTTATTGTTGATCTCTTATCTGGTAACAAAAGTTGTTTAGATTAAATAGCAACGAAGCAAACAGATAAAAATAGGTAATACAGTCATGACAATTTGTAAACATTATCATGTGTGAAGCCAGGCATGGGTGTTCATTTCCAATAAATTATGGTCATAAATGAATTTAACAAGGACTTATCGAGGCGAGGCACAAACAAAGCAAAACAAGGTGAAAAAAGGTAATTGAGCCTTGAAAATTTGTAAACAATTATCTATAATGGGTGAAGCTAATTCCAAATATAATTATGGTCATTAAAATATTTAACAAGGCCTTCTTTAGACTGACAAACAACACTATTTTGTTTTCCCTTCATATTTATCGCCTGTCTTTTCTTGTACTTGATTTTTGAAATCATTTAGTGTTGTAGGTAATCAAGTCTTGAAATTTTATAAACAATTAACTAGAAGAAAACCCAACCCTGTTGACAAACGGACCTCTCAGGTAGGGTCGGTCTTCTTAACAAATGTCGAGAATTTTTAGTGAATTTTAAAGTTAAAGCTGGTGATCGGACTTTTACTGTTTGTGCATCCATTCGGCAGTCTGTTTCTGTTATTGCCTTCAAGAAAGCACTCAAGACATATTTGTTCCCCATCTAATCTTTTTCTTTATATTATTGTGTTAACTTATGTTATTTTTTTATCTTTGTAAGCGTTTTGAGCCTCCAGGGAATAGCGCATATGAATTTTCAAAATGTCCATTGTTATTATCAGTTTAGAAGCTTTTTATAAAAAAAATCAAAAATGTTCAAACAAAAATTCTAACAAACATTTTTGGTTGTTGAAAATGTTGGGGATAATGGTTCGATTGTGCCAAAAGAACAGGGTTTTTGTTCTTTTGCCTTATCACAAATTGAATGATAGATATTAACAAATGTAACAAGGACTTACTTATAGATGCACAATTGCACAAACAACAACATTTTTTCATATTTATTTCTTGTCTTTCCTCTTTTTTGTTGTTGTTTTATTTATGTTTGAAATGTTTAGTATTGAAGATTTACTTGGCATAAAAAGTATTCAATTCAACAACAACAAAGCAAACAAGGAGAATATCAAGACATGGATATTTGTAAAACAATTAAATATAATGTGTGAAGCCAAACGTGGGTGTTTATATCAATGAGATTGTTGTTAGTATAATGATTTTAACAAGGACACATTTAATTTCTGCAAAACACAAACAACACCTAGGCTACATCCCAACTAGCCATACAGCGTGTTTTTACTGAAGAAAAAAAGCAGGCATATGACTGCTAACGGATTAAAATCTGTTGTCTTTTAATCCGTTAGCAGTCATATGCCTGCTTTTTTTCTTCAGTAAAAACACGCTGTATGTCTACAAAATAAATCTGATTAAATTTGTCATACTTTCTGTCTTTTCTTTGCCTTTAATTGTATAGTCACATATATATTGTTCTTGTTGAAGATGCACATGGCCAATGTACCCTTGCTCTTATGCATTATACAATGGAACAATTCGGATAGATAAAAACTGTGAATGGATTGTTTGGGGATGGCTGCTTCCTTTGTAATATTGTATAGATATTAATTAAAGGGTCAGTAGACTGAAGCTGATACAAATTTCTCTGAATTTCG
Source organism: Ophiura sarsii (assembly GCA_035610835.1). Lineage (NCBI taxonomy): Eukaryota > Metazoa > Echinodermata > Ophiuroidea > Amphilepidida > Ophiuridae > Ophiura > Ophiura sarsii. The sequence continues at coordinate 68,052,086 of CM069445.1, forward strand.
TTTTAAATCCGCAGCCTGTGAGAGATTTGTCGGGGATGGTTGCTTCCTTTTACTATTTACAGAAGATAATTACAAATATATAGATATTAATAAACGGGTCAGTAGACAGATGCAGAGTTATTACCAAATTTCCTCTGAATTTCATTTTTATGCAGCCTTTGGATCTAAATTTATAACCTTTTGAGGATCAAATATCTCCTTATTAGATTAATAGAAATCAAACCATGCGCTATTTTCAATGGGTGGGATGAGTGGTTCTTTTTGCTGCTATCTATGGAAGATGATTGCAATATTAGTACTGTAAAACAGTTTAATTTCACAGCAACTTAATTTAGCGAATTAGCATCAAGTCAACTTTTGCGGCAATTTAATTTCACCGATTTCTATCATCTTCCTATATATAACTATTATAAATAAAATAATTGGCGGCAATTTAATTTGGCGAATTGGATCTCCTAGCGAAATGAGCAAAATTAAATTGCTAGCGAAATTAAGTTGTTTTACAATATTAATAAGAGTCTGTCGTCGGGCTGAAACAGACATATTAATATCACTATCCATATTTAGCAGCTTTTGATTGGTGGGAAAGGGCATTACTCGAGTATAGGTTGGATAAGTGCATATCAATCTTATTTGCTTATTTTGTTCACGTTGCACAACCAGTGATAGCCTTAGCAGTGTATACCTTGAGCTTAAAGGGGAATTGAGAGATGTATCGATATACTAAATGAGCAAATAACGTAAAGATAATCATCAACATAACCCAAATCCAAAATATCATACAATTCCGACGTCGCCTTCATGCCAAACTAAGCAAATAACGACACTTCCGGGTTGAGATTTGCCACGAAAGGCCGTGAGTAAAACTTAGCATAACTTCCGAATTCAGCACCTTAGTTTCCATATAATCATATCGTAACTAAGAAAATCATGAAATTTTATATGATAAACGGCGAATGTTGGTAAACTGTTTCAGATGGTAGTTTGTATATGCCTAAGTATTACTTTGATGCAAAAATACTGATTTCCAGGATAATTGAGGGCGCACTCCCATACGTATCTCTCAATGCCCCTTTAAATCACAAGGAATCTGGCTAAAAATCTGGAAGAATAGTTGCTAATACTGATTTCATTTTTACAACCTAAGTTTACTTAAACCAGGTCCAAAACCAAGATTTGTTTGGGGGGGGGGGAGTATTTTTTGGTCAAAAATTGACCTTTTCCCCAAAATGTGTACTTTTTTATTCGGGCGAATTCGGCAAAAGGAGACCTTTTTACCAACATTTCAACCTTTTTTCAACAAAAAAGTGTTAAAAAAAATGTTTTGGGAATTTTAGGAGGGGTAGGGATTTAATAATCATTTTAATAGTGGAATATTCGAATTTCATTGGAAAAGAAATTCGCTTTAACGTCATTTTAAACAATAGATTTTGCCCTAACAAACAAAAGACTGAATAAAACGCATTATTCTCTGGCGCCTTAATGACGGTTTTAAGCGTATATAGATAAGCTTTAACTATACTATTTAACATGTTTAAGTAAGATTTTTGTCTAGGCTAAGTTTGTACTTTGCATTCTGCAGTAGGACCAAAAATAGACCTGGATTAATTCCATATTGAAAAAAAGAACGTTTTCTGAGAATCACTGGCAGATGGTTCAAAACCAGGGTTGCACTGTGTGAAACGTATTGATGCCCATTTGTAATAATTATCTTGGCATTTCATGATTTACAGGGTGTCACAGAAAAAACCTGCCACTTATTTTGACAGAACTCTGTTTTGCCTCGTATGCCATGGTGTTTAATTATGTTTATACATTCTGGAATCCATAGGATCTCCACATTTATTATAGGTGAAATAATAATTAACTTCTGTAAATTTAAATGGTGAAGTAGCAACATCCAGTTTTTTCTTTTAAATTTCCCAAAGCAAAGTTTATTAAAAATATAATTTTTTTGTTCAAATTGTAACAAATTGTATGTATCAATCCATTCCGTAATATAAGTTCTTTTGGTGTTACAACTCATTAGACTTTTGCATTATTACCTTAAAATTGGAAAATATTTAGATACCAGCGATATTAATAAATACATATTTATTGTTCAATATTACACATAAACAAATATTATTTATTTACCAATCATATAAATGGGTTGATTGTTGCTGGTCAAAAGATATAGTGATTAACAGTGTTGCACAGTAGTAACACCTTCAATCAGTTGAATTTGACCATGCGTAATTGGAAAACCGATTGTGACATCATGGATTCTATGTCATAAGTAAAGAAGAGATTCTAATGTTTTTAGAACTTGTGCAAACAGGATTGTGTAAAAGTAAAAATAGAGCTCCTTCAAAATAAGTTGCAGGTTTTCTGGGACACTCTGTATTTGACAGACAAATATTGTCTTTGTGCTTTCTACAAAGATGATTATAACTGAAGATGATGATTACTTTATTGTACTGTGTTGTTGCCTCCTGCGCCTGCGACAAGATTGTGAAGTTCCTTAGTGTTATAAGTCAATCATAAGAAACCGCAGAGTCAGTAGCAGACAAATAATACGAGAATCATGCTCAGAATGGGAGGTGGGGGTAGAGTAGGGGAGGAAAGGCCGGGGTAGATATTCCAAGCGAAAAGGTATTAAATAGAACCTGTGACTAGACTATAAAATGAGCGCATACTTTATTTTTTACAAGCTGTCAGGGGGATTTTAAAATCTCATTGATACATGGGATTTTCCCCTTCGGTTATCTTGATTCTCCAAATGTGACGTGGTCAAGAGAAATTAGTCACATATCGGCAGTTTTCAATTTTGATATTTGTCCATCATGAACTTCTAGTTTTTAAGTTACAAACAATTTACCAACTGAGAAAACAAAGTAAAACATAAGAATTTGTCACTTCTTTTTGACTCTAACTCAAAATCAATATTCCCGACATACGACTCATTCCGCTTGATCGCGTCATAAATCTTATTGTTGTACAACATCTCCCTGTACAGGGTGCAAACAAATATTGCCAGTGTTGACTGGGTTTCAATTTAAATCAATTTTCATGGTTATATAAAATGGATTGAAATGGTCAAGGCAGTCCCCAAGTTTGCTCAAATCAAGTTAGATAGCGCCCCCTCCCATATTCGCTCCTCTTGATTAATAGTGGACCAACAATGAAAACAGAAAACCAACGATGTCAGATATTGAGATCCGACTTTGATCGTGGTATTTGGTATTGATTCAATTACGACTTGTCAAACATAATATGGAATTGTACACTCTCTCGCTCTATCACATTTTACCATGAACAGTAGATTATCAGATATTCAATTCTTGGTAAACATGGTAAACACTAGGTAGTATAAAAATAACAAAAACAATATGATTGAATTTAGCAGAAATTCTAAGATGTAAGATATGCTGTGCCTGTCAGTGCCATATCTAAGTGATTGAAAATACTGAGAACTACAATGTCCCTTCGGTATTATAGGTATTGCTTGATAAGAAATGGTTGAGTTGTATGTTGTATACAACTTTACAAAATCCAATGTTTTCTTGGGAAGGGGGGGGGGGGGGAAGGGGAGGGGGAGATTTTGAAAGTACAAAGATCTCTGATTTCTACTTTAAATTGTGTTCTGTAACGCTTTGAACATGAGTTCTTTTACAAAAATGTTAGGTGTTCTCCTCCCCTGGTAAGTTATCTCGACAAGAAAATCACTATTAACATCGTGATAGAAGGATAAAAGTTTTGAGCATGGAAGTTGTACGGATTTGAATTTTTTTTCCTGAGAAAGAAAAAGTAAATTTACCTAAAACTCAAGCGATAATTTGACGAGAATATTCTTCTGATCATCTGAAAAAAAGAATGACTGAAATCGATCATTCCTATCCAGAGTTGTAGCAATTGTTTTAGCTGTCCACCGATACATAAAACAGAACAAAGTAAAGAAAATGTTTAAAACTCATCATTATCATATCAGGAAGTAATTGTTCTATTCCTCATAATGCAAAAATCATAGAATACGTCAAAAAGAGAAGGTTAAAGTTTTATTGTAGTCAATGATTATTTATTTTAGGCACACCATTCCCACGTGTTTGAAACTCCCGGGCTTTAATCTAATTTGAATATGAATGACCGTGTGTACATTTTGCTGCCCACTTAGAGTGGATAGATATCAAGAGAATTAAGCGTTCCGTGGACAGCTAAAAAAAGGGGTTCTTTTATTAAAACAGGCATAGCTTCTTATATAATTGATCGATTTCAATGATTTATTTGTCATATGAGTGGAATAAGTTGCTCTTTGAATACGTGTCTCATTGGTTTGTCAAATTTGTTTGGTCTATTTTTAAACAAATATTCATTCCCGTACAACTTCTTTTTGACTCACCCTGTATATACTGTAAAAGCCAATATTTTCGTGTACATATATTTACGCGGCTTTTGATATCATAGACATTTCGTGATTTTTAGCTCAGCCTACTACAGTAGGATGAGGCTCTTATTATCACGTTCGAAAGGTCAGTGATAGCATGGTGAGTTTCTAAACGCTAGGAAGTAAAAATGGCCCAGAAAATGGCAATTAAGACAAAACAGATAAAACATTTAAAAAAGTGACTCGGCATATCTTCTAGATATGTTACGATACAACATATGAGATGCATTTCCTGACGTTTTTCACTTGCGTTAAAATGTTATTAAAGGTTTAACCAAAAAAACTAGGGTGTCTTGAAACTCGTCCAGGTCAAGCAAGCACATGCAAGGCAAGTCATTTATCACTATCATTATTCAAAGAAGATTTCTTGATGTACCCCATAATGCTTAGCGCCCTACAGTATTAGCAGGGCTTAATATCACCAGAACAAACAGTGTCACACATGTGTTAAAGTAATTAACAACTGAAGGTCATCTGGTCATGTGATGAAAGTGAAGCATCCTGGGGTGCATCAAGAAATTGTTGATCATTATTGTTGATCATTATTTGAGCTTGTGTCAAATTCAAAACAAACAGGAGTTCCTTTAGGCCAAGAATACTTTTTTGTTTGTTTGTCCACATCCGACCGACCATGTACCTTGGTGCCGACCATATTATTTTTTATTTTCTATTATTTTTTTAAAATAACTTTTTTTTGAGCAATTTAAATGGCCAAAAGGACCGTCTTATTCCTAATTTCGTACGCTGTAAGCTGATTTCAACATAATATAAAACATTTCTTTTGTTAGTTCGGGAAAAAATAGGTTTAGTAATACTTTCACGTATATATATCTAACAGAACATCACCACTATGTTATTTCACTTTTTGCAAATTTTCTATCATAATAAATGGCGGCGACCGACAACATGTTCACGGTATCTGCGCATTGCAAATTTGTTACAAAAAATACCCTTTGACCGAGTGTTGCAACCAGTACTACAATATTGCAACTTTATACAGACAATCTGTCCGAGCAGGATTTCAATTCTAACAAACTCATGAAAAAAAGTTCAATACTATCAAAGTGATGTGTTTTGTGTTTGGATGACTATCATTCACAGTATTCATGCCAAATTTATATTCCCAAATGCAATATCCGTATTTAAAAAATAAAAAAATAAAAAATTATCCAACCTACAGACCCTACCTTTTTTGGACCTCTATGGACAAACAAACATTTATTCTTTGTTGCCTTATACCACTGCCTGTCTTCAAAAGCTTGCCCAAACAAACAATTATTGTTACTGTCACACTCCTTAATCAACATAACAATGGACAATATAATGACTGTTTATCAGTCAATCCACTGTACCAGCAGACAATGTGTGCTACTGTAAAAGCCAATATTTTCGTGTACAGATATTTTCGCACATTTTGATATCATAGACATTTCGCGAATTGTTTTTTTCGTGGGTGACCTTCTGGATGCACTGCATGAATGTTGAAAACATTATTTTGGCGTGTCATAATTTTCGCCAAAATAAAACCGCCGCCAAAATGTCAGCTTTTACCTGAGACTAAAATACCTAAATACCTTTAGGTATTTTAGTCTCAGCTTTTACAGTATATCAATAGCTACACTGTATTTTAAAATTTCGGCCATGACCTTGTTGTGAAGTGTTGGTATAGATAAAATTACAACTGTTTAATATAATAATTAAATAATATTGAATGGAATCATGGAATTATGATGGTCAAAAGTACACAGATGAAAAAATCCTGGTGTTCTCTCTTCGTATTCAGAGGGGTAACACATGATTGTTCCAGGATCTTGAAATACCCCCTATTTGAAGGTGTTTCGCGGACAATTTTGCCAATTTGACCCCCTTTTTCGTACTAAAAGGCGGACATTTTGCCTGAAAATGACCCCCCTTTTTCACCATTCCAAGGACACTTTATATATAGTCCCTCTATTTGCGGGAAAAACGAGGACATTCTATTTTATTTTCTTCTTCGCGTACATAAACCTCTACAAAAAACACCCCTAATTTTGTTAAATCGCGGACATAGGTTTCAAAATGACCCCTTATTTTTGGAAAACATGGACAAAGCTTCAAAAAACACCCCTAATTTAGGGAAATCGCGGACCAGGGCAGGAAAAAGAGGGCATATCGGCAAGCTCCTTGTGCCGGGAAATGTTGCCATATCGCAGGAAATCCCTACCCCCCCCCCCCCCCTCCTAAAAATGTGTTTGTTTTTTTTATTTTTTTTTAAGAGTTTTTTTTTTTAGAGTATTAGGCATTATACAGCCGATATTCCATAATATGATGCACCATGGCATCAATTGGACCTTAATTTTCCAAAAAGCTTAAAGGGCACAGGAAAAGGGATGATAATCCTGCTACAAGTCTTTGTGGGACATTCCATTACAATAAACAGGGCCAGAAAAATGAACACGCCACAAATGACATCATTTGTGGTATATTGATTATCAGTGAGTATCATGAATAGATTCAAACCAGTCACCTGGAATTTTCTTTTCATAGTACTCACAGAGCTATCAATAGTTCCACAATTGATGTCATAATCAACTAGCACATATATTGAATGCTTTCTGGTCCCTCCTCGTAGACTTGACTCAAATCACACCACTTGTATTTGCATTGCATGTGCCCTTTATGGTTCTATGGGGGGCCGCCCTCTCCGCCGCTAAACCAGCGGTAAATCCAACTTTATCAAATTTCTCTTGCAGGGAAACCTTGCATCTTTTCCAGCCCTGTCGCGGACATAGCTTCAAAAAGCACCCCTAATTTAGGAAAATCGTGGACATAAAATGTTCGCGGAATGTCCGCGGACATGGTATGTTCGCGGAATGTCCGCGGACATGATACAGAAAACCGCCCTTTTCCGCGAGTTTTGGAACGATCATGCGTACCCAAAGTCAATGTTGACTGAAACCACCGGGGCAAAAATGTACCTCAATCGTTCCAAAAGTAGGTGTAAAGTCAAAAAAAATTGCACAGTTCTTGACTCACAAAAGTCTTGTTGGTTCTTTCTCATTTCTCGCCCCCAATATGAATAACCTAGCTACGTCAAAAAAGTTCAGAAACCCAAAACTGCAAGTTGGCCACCCCCCAGGCCCCAAGTATTTCTGAACACTCCCTAAACGGCTATATCTTGCCTCACGTCCCGTACTATTAGTTATCCCCTGCATGTTCACACAATACGGAAAAATACCTATGGTTTGGCATGTCATATCACATGAGGCCGCATGCCGAATGTGATATGGCCCAAAACATGTCTGGTTAGGTAACATGCAGATCATTTATTTTATGGCGTGGGTTAGACCTTTTTGCGGTATATTTCGGCCTCAGAATGTAACAGAAATCGACTCGGTTGCATTTAAATCATCCGCCATTTTATTCGTATTTTAAGCAACTCTTCCACAGACGCAAAGCAATCGCTTTACACGTAATATCATTTCGCACCATCTGGTAACGCAGTTAATCGACGATATGGGAATATATCGTGTGGTTTGACTTGTTGTTTACACGATATGGATCAGATTTCATACGTGTTAACCAACGAGATTGAAGTATGTACACTTACTATAACGATAAAGAATAAATTGTGTATAGCTACAACATATTTTAATTGGTTTGAGCATGAGCACTTGAGTTACGGGACGTGTAGCAAGACATTGCCCCCTAAACTATCCTTGGGGATCGGCAGAATTAAAAAGTGCACATTAAGTTGAAATATCCATTGAAAGTTCTGAGTAAAATGCTGAAAAGTTGCAGAATTCGCCAGTGTAGGTAGGCATAATTTAATTTACCAAGCCAGTCATGCCAGTGGGTACTGGATATAACAGACTATAAAATCTAGAGGCAATGTAAAAGCTCATCAGAGTCCTAAAATGATGTATTTGAGGTTTATTTACATTGTTTATTTAATCATTCATATGTCAAAGGTCACCTATTAAGGTCACCTTTTATGGTCAAATGTCATCTGAGGTCAAGTTGTAAAATAAGCGGTAAACATATAAAAAATGATAATTTTTGTGCATACATTATTATGTTTTGAGCTGTTCAAGTGTGAATGACATTGGATCCAAAACTTTATAATGATAAAATTGGGTGATTTACTGAGTTTTAAAAATATTTTTAAAGAAAACACTCATAGCTCAACCAATACATTATGGACCTAATCTATCCAATACATGAAATTGACAGCTTGTCACTAATGGACAGGGATAGCGCTGGATCAAAAATGTAATAGGTCTCATGACTTTTTTCAGGACCCTGTAGGACTTCAAAAAAACAAATTTAAGGGGTCCCCAACAAAATTGAGGGGTCCCGAAGTTTGGGTATTTGAAAATTTTACATTTTTACGGACAGTTTTAATGAATTTATATTGTGAGCAAAGGATGGATATGTAATTTACAGAATTTCTTAAGGTTTCCATTTCCATACATCGTCAAATTTAAGGGGTCCCTTCAATTTTGATCGGGACCCGCAGTCTTTCCAATTAGAGATCTGACGCGTCACTACAAGAAAGTGAGAGGTCTAGGACTCGCAGACGTGTCAGAATGCGACCCCTGCTAATGGATACATGAAATTTATAGCTTGTCGCTAGCTGAGCTTCTGCATCATTGATGCTCTCGTTTTTCTTTCCGGGCGACCTTCTGGATGCACTGCATGAATGTTGAAAACAATATTTTCATGTGTTATAATTTTCGCGAAAAAAGGTTTTGCGCAAAAAGCGCGAAAAATAAAACCACTGCGAATATTTCAGCTTTTACAGTAGATCAAATTACAACTTGTCAATCATAACATGGAATTGTGCGGTCTCTCCCCTCAGTGATATTTTGATGTTGTAGATTATCAGATATTTCGATTCTTGGTAGTAAATGATACACCAGGTATCAGTTTTCTTAAAGAAAACAAACACAATTGAACAAATTTCCACAGAAATTCTAAGGGGTGGCTATATTAACAATATCCTGGATTCCTGGATGAAGATTACTGTACCAGCTAGTGTCACATCCAAGTGATTGACAATACTGAGAACTGCACTGTCCTTAATAGATAATGCTTTGAAAAGAAATGATACTTGAAATCATATTATATCAAGGACTATGAGAAGATTACTAATTTGTAATTTAAATTGTGTCGTTTTGTAACCCCTGTGTTTTGTAACCCATTTGAACAAGAGTTCTTTTACAAAAATTATGAGTGTTTCCATCTCCCCGTGCAGTGGCGTAACTAGACTTTTTCATTTGGGGGGAAGGAAGGGGCAGTGACTTGAAATGGGGGTGGGGGCTCCTAAGACAATCCACGATATTTTGAGTAAAGAGATGCGCGTGAAAATTTTCGACTTTACAGCTATTTTTGCACGATTGAGCTACATTTTGGCTCTAAACAAGCTTGTACCAAAGAATATTTCATTTTGGGAAGACATATGCGCGCATAGCGCGCACATTTTTTTCATATGTGTACTTTTGACCATCATAATTCCATGATTCCTTTCGTCAAATGAACCGACAGTGCCAATCTCAACCGACACGACGTCATTATTGGGGGGATTTGGTGTGTACTTTTTTTGTAAATTTTATTTACAGCCGCACTTGATTTCATTTGGGGGGGGGGCAAGGGTTCCAAGTGCATGAAGTGGGAACCCCTGCCCCCCCCCCCCCTCTGCTGGTTACGCCACTGTCCCTGTAGACAAGAAAACCAACATTGAAATTGAGATATTATGATTTTAGAGTTTCAAGTATAGATTCAATTACAACCTGTCAATCATAAATTGTGCATCTTTCTAGCCAGCAGCAGCAGCATCACATCTTGAAGATTATTAGATATTTCAATTGTTGGTAGCAATGATAGATACACCAGGTATTATTTTTATTATAAGATTTTAAAACAATTGGAAAAAATTCTGCAGAAATTCTAATAAGATTTATTTTAATCATCCAATATCAGAATTGAAAATACTTGGAATTCTGCTGTCCCTAGATACTGCTGATGAAAATAGATAAATAGTTGTGTTGCATCAATCTTGCAAGACGAGAGCTTCACATTTCTTGGGAAATTAGAGAATCTTTTTGTGGCGTCAGTGGCATCATAATTTAGAGGGGTCAGGCCATATTAAGGCCTAAAAAAAAGTTTGATTGGCGTAACCCAACCGACCCTATTTTTACCGCCGACCCTAAACATTTTTTTAAATTAAGTTTTTTAAATTTATTTTTTTATTTATTTTTTTTACAAAATTTTTGTGTGAGAAAAAGAAGAACAAAAACAGTAAAAAATGTGTATTTGTGCCATTTGTTTATGTCTGTATGGTATATGTGTGTGTGCTGGTATATAAAATTTCATAGACGTTTTATAGATTTAAAAAAAAAAAAATTAAAAAAATCCGACCTACCTACCCTATTTTTTTCTTCTATGTTACGCCAATCAAACCTTTTTTTTAAGGCCTAATATGTGTGTTCTATGGGAGATGTGGCAAGATTAAGAGGGGGTCGGGTCTTAGAGGGGGTCGTGAAATTTAGGGGGTTAAAAGCCCGCCACCTCCCCGCGTCTGCCGCCTATGCTTGGTGTATTACTAACCTAGAAACAACAGGTTTTCTTTGTGAGTTCTTTTAGTAAACCCACCACTGCATGTCTCGTCAATTGAGACTCTTTTTAAAGCACGACCATGCTCTGCACTGTTCAGGTATAAGAATGGTATTCTAAAAAAAACCCTGACCATTTGAGGCCACAGATTATTTCATTGACACTTTTCTTTTTTATGCGTGTTGGGAGTGAGGGGCCAAGTTTCAGAGCAGGGAGAAGAGTGCTCATGCCCAATTCCTTCTGGTTTGCCCTCAGTGCTAAGATTTAGAATACTCTACCATTCTTATTCCTGAAGTGTATGGGTCATTCTTTCAAAGTCCATCCCCATTGAAGAGCTTTGAAGACACGCAGTGGTAGGGTATAAGGGTATAAAGGAACTCCGCCCTCAATATAAGTGGAGTTTGTGGGGTTAATCTCAGATTACTATGGTATTGCCATGGGTCACTTACTGTAAAAGTGGACATTTTGCGGTGTATTTGTTTGCGCTTTGCACATTTTGACAAATTATTGCTTGTTTTTATTTTAGCCTTTTTGAGTTTCCTTACATAGACCTACATACAAAATGAATATATTCTCGTGTTTTTATTTTTGCGCTTGCTGATTTAAGTGCGTTAATAAATGTAGCGCAAATATTTTCACTTTACAGTACCTGGTTGTGATTTTCACTATCTTGATCTGAATGGATAGCTTCCATAACAAGGGTGGCGAACCATTCTAGGTCAGTTACTTTCATGGAATTTTCAACCCAAACATACATGAAATTCCAGCCTATTGTCTATCCAAATAGACCTTGAGTAAAACAACGCCTTGGTGGAATATTCTGTCATAGATGATGTGTTTAAGGTGGTAAGAGGATTTGAATAAGTTTGTATAGCGTCAAAGATGTTTACATGATGAAATATATTCACTTTTCTGTTTAACACCAGCATGAATTTAGGCAGTCAGGCAACCCATTTTCATAGCCAATAGGATGCTCACAGAGGGGCTGAATTGGTAAAGAATAATATATTAATTTGATGAGGTAGTATTTAAAATAACAATAGAAAAGGGAAATAGCTGGTGTAAATGTACATCCAAATTGTGTACACTTGCGCGGTAGTGGTAGAGTTTGCTGATTTCTCATTTCACTCGACTAAATCAATCCTATTCGTAACCTTATCCTTAACCCTAACATTAACCCAACTCCTGCCCTAACCCTTACTGTAACCCCTAACCCTTCCCCAAACCCTAACCTTAGTCAACCAAAGATTTTGAGTCAACATTGGAAAATCAGCTAACTCAGTGCAGGCGCGGATCCAGGGGGGGGGGGGGGGCGGAGGGGGCGCGTGCCCCCCGGTAAAAAATCGACCAAAAAAAAAAAAAGGAAAAGAGAGAGGGAGAGGGAGGGAAGGGGAAGAGAAAGGGAGAAAGAGCCTTTAATTGATCGAAGGATTGGTGAATAAAATAACGTTGTATGTCGTGATATACACGTAGGCCTATATAGGCGGCCGCCCCACTTTTTTGTAAAGAAAGAAAAAAAGGGGAAAAAAGAGAAGACACGGAGGAAAGGGATTGGTCAAAATATTGGTCAAAAGTATACACCAGATCGCAGCAAATGAGTTCGAAAATTGAAAATGTTTCTACTTCTGAGCCCAGACTCCCCTGTTCGAGCTTTTAAACCATGTATATTTAAATCAAGAATATATATCAGTTATGCTCAACTTCTTTCGTGTATTGAAAAAAACCAAAATATTTATTGGAAATGAAGAGGTGGCTTTTCAATAAAATGTTGGTCAAAAGTATACACCAGATCGCACCAAATGAGTTCGAAAATTGAAAAAAATTCTACTTCTGAGGGGGGCACATCCCCCCTCAGACTCCCTGTTCGACCTTTTAAACCTAATTCAAGAAAATATATCAGTAATATGCTCACCTTCTTTCGTGTATTGATAAAAAAACAAAATATTTTATGGAAATGAAGAGGTGGCTTTTCAATAAAATTTTGGTCAAAAGTATACACCAGATCGCACCAAATGTGTTCGAAAATTGAAAAAAATTCTACTTCTGAGGGGGGCACATCCCCCTCAGACTCCCTGTTCGACCTTTTAAACCTAATTCAAGAAAATATATCAGTAATATGCTCAACTTCTTTCGTGTATTGATAAAAAACAAAATATTTTATGGAAATGAAGAGGTGGCTTTTCAATAAAATTTTGGTCAAAAGTATACACCAGATCGCACCAAATGAGTTCGAAAATTTTTCTACTTCGGAGGGGGGCACATCCCCCCTCAGACTCCCCCCTGTCCGAGCAGAGCTCGGCGGGCGGTGCTGCGCACCGCATTGGATAGTCCACCAACACAAAATTCAAGATTTTTCATCTTCTTTTCAGCCCCCCCCCCCGGTAAATTCAATCTCTGGCTCCGCCCCTGCAGTGGCTGCCCTTGCCACTTACCAGCACTGACAATATTACCAGCACTGATAATATCATATTAAACAGCTTTTTCCACAAGTAAACTTGATTTCTGTATCAGACGCCCTCAGTATGGTATGACATAACTTCTACGAAATACAGAATTGTTTACTATAAAATAGAGTCATGATTATAAAATTAAATTCCAATTATTGTATACCAACAACTAAAACCAACCTAATAAGCCAACAAACAAGTGGAACTGCCGTAGCCATGGTTACTGTTTACAAACATTGGCAAGGCCAAGTACATGTATGTATGGGAAAAAGACTCTGCTGTGTTTGTTTTGGTTTTGTGCCAGTGAACTCTAAAGGATCAACTGTGTAGTGCACTTTTGTGTTATGGTCCTTCTGGGCCAGCTGTTCTCACGACCATGACCTCAAAAATATACTGGACTATCACTGCATGCAGCACAATGGTCATTGAAACAAATCAAAATGCAGTATGGGCGGGTCAGTCCCGAAACCCTCAAGACTATTATATAAAGTACTCATTGAAAAGAACTGACCTCAACTAGTTTTCAGCCATTCAAAGCGTGCCTTGGCTGGAATTTCATGTATGTTTTGGTTTGAATTCTGTGAAAGCTATAACTGACCTGAGCTAGGTACGCACTTGTAACAGAATCTAGGCATTCTACTTGAAGTAGTGCAAGTACTCGCACTGACCAACCAATTTTGATTTTAAAGCCATTATGTAACATGCCTAGTTATACTATAAGTATTGCATACTATATGTGTTGCATGCAATACGGGTAAGCTTTAGAATACCCTACCATTTGTATTCCTCACTGTGTAAGTGAATGGGTCGTTCTTTAAAAATCCCCATTGAAGACATGCAGTGGTAGGGTTTACTAAAGGAACTCCGCATTTTGAAATTCAGATTTGTTCATATTTGTGTTTACAATGGTTTGAGTCCCGTAAACTACTCCTTAAAACTACTACATATTCACCCTGGCTAGATACAAAAATAAGTGTGTACTTTGATAAAACTTCAAACAGTTGTTCATATGCTAGTGAAACATTGCAGTAAATGTGTTTATGCCATTTATATAATTATTAGATATTACTGTTTGTTTACTATTCAGTACCTTGATTTTAAAATAATAATAGCTTGTGTTGTATCTTTTCTTTGAAGTTATTTTAGTTGAATGATTACAAGGGCTTTTGAACAAAAAATATGTTCATTTGTTAAAAAACACACCTAATAATTAAGGGCGCAATTCTGGAAAATCTGTTTTTATGTCTTTGTTTATTGTGAATGAGAGTTGATTCAAGAGTTTCCTAGCATCAGCCCAGCATTTCTCCCACATCACTTTACCAAACAAGCAAATTTGGAAAATGTAAACTCTCCTTTTCGTGCTTCTAAATGATCTAATTCAGTATTTTAAAGCAAGTCTGGGATTAGTGGCATGTTTTAATCATTGTAGTCTTATCATAAGATTAGTCCAACTAGCCTATCAGACCCAACGATTCAAGACCTGCTTCCAGTTCGAGAACAATTTGAGCATCATTTTGATCTATGTAATAATGAATAAATCATGTTAACAAGTTTGCTAACACCCGCAGTGAAAATCTGCGAACAATAAATCAAAACAAAGCGTGTGAGCGCATTAGATACTTTCTCAATGCACTCAGCATATTTTAGTTTCTTGCTTTCCAATTGGTTCGAGACTACTAGGAGTGTATGAATTCCTGAATAATGAATATTTGAAAAATAATGAATAATGAAAGAGTTTCACTATATTTTTTGCAGCTTTCACAGCCTTATACTTATGCACTTATCAATTGCAAGCCCAGACCCCGGGGACCCGGGACATGGCTGGGACCATGCGGGAAAAAAATGATGCCCGGCTATGCGGGGGAGTGTACGCGGATGTACAAACTGTGCCTCCGGGGCGTGTAGCGGGGACGTATGCTAAGGTACACAAATGTACACCCCGGGCGCTTGCTATAAATAAGCTAGCGATGCGATGCGGTTGACAGAATAAGCCTATAACACATAGGGAACACATATAAATGCTTTCCGTTATGGTTGCAGAAAGAAATAAGCGACCTTGGAACTGTAGCTGGGTGAATATCCCGGACAAGGGGGGCCTGGGACTGTAGCGGGGACGTACACAAAATGGTGCCTGGCCCTGCCGGGAGCATACACGATTGTACCCGGGCCGTCACATGGGCAATTTGTACGTCCCGGCCCTAATCCCCGCTATCCCCGGTGGGCCGGGGATGCAATTGATAAGTGCATTAGACTTATACAATTACATAAATGTCCTATAATCATTAAGTCTCCTATCAGCATGATCAGGCCAAGGCTGTTGAATTATTATTGTAAATCCTGTGTTTTCTGGGAAAATAATTAACCTTGTGTATTATCCCCATGCTTACGGGGTCATCATTATCAATATTTGCGTCAATCATATTTCAGTGAGACATTTCCTGTTAATTAACCTTAACCTGTGTCAAATTTAATCAAAAACATGTTGTTCTTTTTGCACTGAAAACACAGATTTGTTAAAAAAATTCACAGTATTATTCCAATCATTCTCATCATTTGATTTCTTACGCTTTTATGTAAATAAATATATTTGTCATGTTTCCTAGAGATAATGAAATGGCCTGCCATCTGGAGCCACTTGACAAATCCAAACACAACAGCTACAGCACAAGGTAATAACCTAGTTTTAAACATCTTAAAAAGCTCAGAGTAAACACTATTTTCTTATCTTTTCTTGTTGTTTCTTGGATTCATGGGATTGACAACCTTCTTTCTGCTCTAGAAGTACATACTTATTTAAAAGTAAGCAAGTAATTGAACTGACTACAAAGTGTAGAAACAGAAAAGCCTGGGGAACACTAAAAGCTCTGGGAAAACCAAATGATGCAGGCCACACTGATTCAACAGTATAATAAAATGCACTTATCAATTGCATCCCCGGCCCGGGGGACCCGAGGATAGCGGGGAATAGGGCCGGGATGTACAAATTGCCCATGTGACGTCCCGGGTACAATCGTGTACGGTCCCCGCAGGGCCGGGCACCATTTTTTGTACGTCCCCGCTACAGTCCAGACCCTCCTTGGCCGGGACGAAGTGTACAGTCCCAGCCACCCATTTCCCAGGACAAAGTATTCACCCAGCTACAGTCACAAGGTCACTTATTTCTTTCTGCAACCTTAACGGAATGCATTTTTATGTGTTCCCTATGTGTTATTAGGCTTATTTCGTCAAGCGCATCGCATCTCTAGCTAATATTTATAGCAAGCGCTTATAAAACAAACAACAAAAAACCGCCTGAATGATCAACCAATACCTGAGAGGTCCACAAATGTGTAGATCTACAGGTGATCACCCCTCCCCCTATCACCTTATGGAAATAAAAGAAATTGTACTTGTCACTGGAAGTGTAGTTTGCCAACCCTAATGGTTTTAGGATGAAATAATTTTGTATTTTTGGAGTTATTCAATGGAAACCTGTGCTCATGTTATAAACCAATACAAACAAAATGTCCATGGCAGGTCTGTGAAATATTTTGGCTTTCCAGGAAATGTGGAGCAAATTTGAGCAACTATTAGACATTTTCTTTGAATTAAACTGGCTGACTACTGAGGAGTCTTTTTGTGTTTTTTGTGTTTTTGGGGGTGCAGAAACAAACATAGAATAAAAGTCATAACAAGTACTTGATAATGCATAAAATGTTCTTGATCAGGCATGAAAAGTACTAAAAGATATGACAAACAATGCTGCCGTTTTTGACAATTTTAAGCAACTTTTTGCATATTATATTATTATTACAAGTCGTATTCATTGTCATCTATTGCCATTTCTGAATATTTTTGGGACCTTGTTCGCCATTCCTCCCTTTTTCCAAACCCTGAACTGTGGAACAGAGATCCTAAGGCACCAAAGATCTGTGGTTGGATTCATAAAAGATCCCGATATTATGGTGCAAGGCATGCATGTTGTATCATGAAATTTGAGGTGACTTTTACAAAATCTTTATATAAATATAACTGCTTGTAAGTTAATAATTTTGGAAGGGTGGTGTGAGGCAACACTTGCCAAAATATGGTACCATTACCACCAGATGATGTTCAGAACCACAATTGTTCACCATTTGCCATTTTGACAAATTTATAGAACATTTTGTAATTTATCTAAGTGAACGATCTTGGCTTTTGTCATACTGCTGTCAACTTGACAGCTTGGCAGTAGTGTAGTAAACCTGACCCTGTCTTCCAGGCCAAGGCTACAATTTACAGGGTACTGTAAAACTCTTTAAAATTTGCGGGTACTTTATTTCGCGAATTACCAAAAGCCAACATTTTCCCAAAATATTAAATTTTGTGAGTCAAAAATTTGACTCTGATTTTAAGCTCTTACAATGGTTTGTTTCGGGGGGGATTTAATTTAGCGAAATTTAAGGTCCTCGCGAAATGAAATACCTCACGAAATTAAGTGGTGTTACAGTATAATGATTGTTGTTGCGCGAATGTCCTTCTCTATTCAATGTGATACTTTTACATTTAATGCTTCAATACTAATTGTGACTGTACTAATTGTGACTGGTGGTACCTTTTATATAAGAGGGTGTGTCCAATTTGCTATTAGATATTTTTTCATCAGGGGGGGGGGGGGGGGAGGGGGGTCTAATGTATAAAAGTTGTAATAATCATGTGAATCCACTCTCAAACGATTTTAAAGAAGGAACAAATTACCCTTAAAAATTATAGCTCGAAGAATCATAATAAAAACGAATGCAGTAATTGTGTGGTTCAGTTTTGTTCAGAATTTGTCTGACAGGCATCAGCCATTTTTAACTATTTTTACAAAGATGACACATGACGTATCAGTTTAAGCAACCCGTAGCCAAATTCAGGTTGAAAAACACACCTGTATTCTTTGAAATTGGCAATTTTGATGTCCTTGGCCTGCTTTGTGGTCGAAAAATCACCCTTATTCCATGTTTTCGTTCACGTGGATGATTACAACATTATTCCTGACTGCCCCCCCCCCCCCCCACCGGATTTTCATGAGATATTATTTTCACCATCTGTCAGGGTCAGAAAAACCTTTCGGGATTTGCCCTAATGGATGTGACCCAAATACAATTCTAACAAAAATGCTTGGGGCTTCTCATATATGCATGACTTGGGTGTAACCAAAGATTTTCTAGAATATCTTTGGACTATCTGTGCATAAATACTGCTTTCCAGTATTTATGGAGGATGCTTGAGTCTAGTGCTATACCCATGACCATTGGATGTCTGTTACTTCCATGCCATGACCAGCCGGCCCTGGGCTTTATAGACTTGCCTACAGCAGTCAGCTTGACAGCTTGGCAGTAGTTTAGTAAAACTGACCCTATCTTCCAGGCCAAGGCTAGAATTTGAAGGAAAAAAAGCAAAAGCATTAAATTATTATAGTTGTGTGAATATGCCCTTCTCTTCAGTGTGATGCCAGTCCTTTTTTTGCAAGGTGATCTTCATTAAAAATAGTTGTGAACTTGTACAAGATTTACCATCTGCCACTAGGATCAGGAAGCATTCATGAGATTTTGATTTGCGTTAATGGATGTGCCCAGACGAGAACCTTTATACAATTGTAACCCCAAAACAAAAACAGTGCCTGTGGGGGTTCTTAATATCATTGACTTTTGGGTATGCACGATCATTCTAAATATTGCTTTAAGGGGGTACTCTTCCATCTTCAGAAGTTCTCCCAATGGTCATACAAGACTGATTACCATTTGGAAGATCTCTGAGAAAACCAGGTTGATTTTACTTATCCTAATCATGAATAATCCGCTTTGATCCGCCAGATGAACTGTGAGGGAAATAGCCAATGGATGTGACTATGCATTTTTTACATTTGTTTTAAAATATCTGATAAGTATCGAATATCACTGATGTCTAATTTGTTAACAGAATATTCATGAACAGTCCCTCAAGTTATCGTGCAATAAGCATTCACTGTGAAAGTAAATTTGCATAATTTATTGTGGTTACACGCAGTGCAGTTGGCCACGCATACCAATTGGCTGAGGGGCAGCTATTTGAATTCTCATTTCGTTCAGATGACACTAAGCTCGAGAATAGTTATTCTTGAGCTAAATTTACTATAAATGCTAACCAAGAGTGCCTGTCCTGATGACAAACTTAACCTCGAGTATAGTGATACTACTGTGGTAGCTTCGAGGTTAACTCAAGGTCATGCGACTCTTTATTTTGCGGTAAGACCTGTGTCACAGGTCATAAATCTCACTCGCGGTTAACATTACGGAAGGATTCACACGGCGCACACACTCTCGGTTAGCTCTCGGTTAGTACTTCGGGGTTAGTTCCCTGTAAGATCTTTTAGGGTTAACATTCCAGCTTTATACTCGGGGTTAGTTAACCATGATTGATTCACACGGTTGTTAACCAAGCGTTTAACCTCTAGGTTAGCGAATTTGACGCTAACCTTGTGTCCCTTGTGAACGCTTCTTCAGTGATGTTAAATCTTGAAGGCTGAAATCAGCACTCTAGTTTGTTATGTATACCCACGCATACAGCTGTCAACTTGACAGCTTGGCAGTAGTGAAGTAAAACCAAAGTATAGTAAAACTGACCAATCTTCCAGGCCAAGGCTAGAATTTGTGAAGGAAAAAGCAACAGCATATTATTACAATTGTTGTGTGAATGTCCTTCTCAATTCACTGTGATACTCTCATATTCAATACATGCATACTAATTGTGACTGGCGATACCTTTTTTCAATATTTTCAATTTGTAATTAGTTTGCAGTTACACAAAGTTACCATTTCTTTGTGAAAGTTTTACAATATTTGTGTGGTTTTTTTCCAGATCTGGAAACCTATTTTGACATTTTGATTTGTAATACATCTTGTGACATGGTACTGAGGTTTGTGTTCACAATGTTTTTTCCAGCAAATTATCATTGATTTTGCACCAAAAAGAGGTCAGTACCTCAAAATATCCTTGAAATCGGGCATATTTGATTTTTTTTTCTAAAAAAAATCCTGTCCAGGGTGTCTCAGAATGATCTATTCCGAGGCAATATGTTTTTCGGTATGAACTTCATTGATATTGTCCAAACTGTTTTCAATATCTTGCACAAATGCCTAGCTTTCTTAGCAATTTTAGAATTTGATGGAAAATACATCCCTTTTTGTAACAAAAGTAGATTTTAAGTTTTTGTCGAAATGATCCATTATGAAAATCTATCACAAGTCACTAACCTTTTTTAATCATTAAATTATTTCTGAAATGTTATTCGCATTATTATTGCACCCTCTTATTATTTTAACTTAACTTTTTGATAACAATTGATTGTTGTGTGCATAGAAAACAAAGCTTTGATTGAATATGGCAGGATTTGTTTAGCTTGAGTGGTTTTAACCTTCCTTTCTTTTGCGGGAGTTTTGAATATAACTTATGAGGTGTGGGGTTCATTGTATGAAATGCTGGTAGTGCTAGAGAGAATAGCTGTAAAGATGAATTAAGTGAGCCAAAATCTGAATTTTTTTTTATTATCGATTTTCGATTATGTCTTGCCACAGCGGAACAAAAAGAGATATCACAATGAAATTAACGGAATAAGTAGGAAACATTTCCACCATCATATCGCAAGTGTTTAAATTTGAATACTATTTGTTTTATATTTTTAATATATTTTTGAAACCGGTATTGATCATTCTATTGGGGGCATGCGTGGTCCAACGGATACACTCTCGCTTCACAATACAAAGGTTGTGGGTTCGAGCCCCCATTGCTGCCAGCGTGTTGTGTCCTGGGGCAAGGCACTTTACTTCACTTGCCACGCTTCACCCAGGTGTATAATTGGTTACCGGCATTAATTCGTGTTGGGAAGTTAAACAGACTCGCTGTGCGGGGGGGGGGGGGGGGGGGGGGGGGGGGGGGGGGGGGGCCCACAGCGAACCCCCACAGCCAAAAATTACATAGGGTGTCTGGCCCAAACGCTAATGCAAGAGAGATGGGCACTCCTTGCGCGAGCTTTGCTCGGCGAGAGTCTTTACATTACTTTTTTTAAACCTTTTTGTAGATCATTCTGAGACACCATGTATAATTATCCCCAGGTCCTTCTATTTACAGTAGTTACATGTGTTGCCCTCTTTGCTTGGTTTAACAAATAACTACTTGCCTACCCAATTAAAAAAGAGCTGTTTTCACACACTTTTATCCAATTTTACCTTGCCGAATGCAAAATTTCATATGTTGTATTTATTTCTCAGAACTCGTGCCATTGTCAACTTAGTCAAGATTTGAGAGCTATTTGTATTGCCGTCTTAGAAAACCAGGTCAAACCAGCTTACTGAAGAAGATGATGATGATGTTTTTTAAGAGATATTTGAGTTTTTTTCAATGTTATTTGCTTGACAAAAATCCTCTTGCGATTAACTGTGAAAGCACTTAGTCTAGAATGAATTGCTTTTGTTTTGTGTGTGTCACTGACAAGAACTTAAGTTTTCGACTTGAAAGAGGTCTAATATTTGCTTTCTTTAATCTTCTTTCTTGCAACAGGCATGACAGGCTCATCATAGCTCAGCAACCCTTTGACAGTTGTGTACAAACTTGGATAGGAGTACTCTTGGGTGAACCACTACTATGGTTGCAAGCCATGAGGGGATACACACCATGTAGGGGTCACAATAGGTATATTGTCATAAGACGGCGGAAAAACCACCCCTGTTGTATTGGCAAACAGAACTCTCAGGTCGGGTTGGTCAGTCAGGCTTTATCCCCCTCCCCCGCCTTATTTTCCCTCATAAATGACAGTAAAAAAAATCAAAAATATGTAAACATTTTGCCATTTTTTGACAAGCAAATTTTCTTCTTCATGTTTTACGTTCATTTGAGAGGTAAAAAAGAAGGAAAATAAGCATGACTGACAGACCCAACCTGAGAGATCTGTTAGAACAGGTTGTTGTATTATCATTGCCTTAGAATAATTAATATTTCCAGGCTGATTTTTGGACCAAGCACACACTTTTATTAATGCTCACAGGAGTTCTAAGACCAACCAATTAAATTCGTATTAAAACCTAGCCTTGGATACAGATACCTTCTAAATACGTGATTGGCTATCAGTAAAAAAACACACCTACAAAATGAATTAATTATCGTCAATTGTTTGTCGTCATCCTGCTGACCTGGGATGCTACGAATACTTAGAAATCGGGATCGGTTAGTTGGCCACAGGACTGAACAGTGACGGCTACAATGCACGGGCCAAGGCCATCCGTCACACAGATTCAGACTTATCTCTCATTAAACTCTGCTTTGCTAGATTCAAAATGATCAGCGTTGATATGTTTTTACGGTAATATCTACATTAACGCCCGAAGAAAATAAGCTTAAATTCACATCTTAACGTCATTTCATTTGCAAAGTGATGTGACATGTTGATAAAGAAGATAATGTCATCTTCTTGAAGAAGAAAACATCACTGGGGTAGCTTTACTATAGTTTGATCATCTCCAAATTGGTGAAGCCTCCTTACAGCAGCGAATGAGTACAGCGCCCATAAAGGCAACAAGTGCACTGTACGTCATATGCGTGACGTGTGCGTACACCAAATGTCCTTGTTGGTTCTCTTTTATTTTTTGCCCCCCCCCCCCCCCCCCCCAAGAAAACCTAACTACGCAACTGCTCGCACGCTTGGATTATATTTGCGCGCGTAGAGATAAAAACCAAGTATTTCCCGCTAATTTAGTATACTGATTGAACTATAGCACAAGCCCTCCTAGATTTTTAACCCCCAGAGAACTACCGGCCGATTGGTTAGAAAGATAGATACATCATTTATTGCGCCAATCAGAGACAGTGTTAGAATAATTGTATCCCTGATAAAAATCGGGGTGAAACAGTTTAAAAGCTGTATCGTAATTGGTTATTTAAATGAGTATATCTTGTAATTAACCTATCAGAAGCGCTGTAAGATAGACAGGTAGACCCCAGGGGGTTAAACAAAATCTTTCATAATCAGCCTACTTTGGCACATTGAGCGTGAGCACGCACTTTGTCTCAGGAATGGTATCAAGCAAATGCACTCCCATCAAAGGTCTCTGAGCATACTCGCAAAAAAAGGAGTATTTGATCAGAAGCAATCGTAAGCAATTTTGTTCATAAAGTGCCTTCTAAAATGTATATATATGTGACGCGATCAAGTGGAATGAGTCGGATGTCGACCCTGGTCGAAAATGAGTTTTTAATACAGTTTTAAAGAAGACACCTAGAGCTTTCAGAAACTGAAAACCCCATGTCGATACAACGTTTTGTTCCAAAGTTATGTCAAATTGTATACATGAATTTCCATCAAAACGTATGTAAGCCGCCATTTTGAATTGGCCATATCTCAATTTGGGATTCCCCGACATCCGACTCATTCCTCTTGATCGCGTCACATATTTGTTTCCCTGCAAATATAGATATTTTTTTGAGTTTCGTAATCATGAAACTAACACTACAGTTCTAACAGATTAAAAGTGATGTGAACCACAATTTCTTCGACATCAAGATTTGAAAAATAAAATGTTGAAATAAAAACTGCTATTCCTCTACTAGTCATATGAACTAATGCTTGCAGTTTATTAAAGCATTTGCACCTGAAACTTTTGGTTATAACTTATAAGGGCGTGAGATGAGAATTACAAGGTTTTAACTGATATTTCAGATTTTTTTGAGATATTTATATTTTTGAAATCATCGTTTTGTAAGCTTTACTGTTTATATGTTTTCTGTTTATTGAAAAGCACCATATGAATAGAAATTAAAAACTGTTAGTTTTTATATAGCGCTTCATCAAATTAAGTATGCTCAAAGCGCTTTACATTTATTCCGCTGCTCAGTATAGGATACATCAGAATCAGTTCGCTTCACTTATGTTATTGCTGCCTATCTTACAAATTCTGATAGTGGCGCGTATTCCTATCAGAAACTTAGATTGTGATTATCCCCAAACAGCTACCCATTTACACCTGGGTGGAGAGAAGTAATTGCGGGAAAGTACCTTACTCAAGAACACAACATGTTGACCACAGCGGGACTTGAACCCACAACCCTTTGATTATAAAATGATAAAAATTTCAGTGAGAGCCTTGTAATTCTCATCTAATATTAGGGATAGACAATATAATTGTTTAAAAACAAAATGTGGTGCCCTTGATTTTCAGCAACTCAAGATAAGTTGTATGGCACTAGGTTGAAAAAGATGCCTCTGATTAAAAAAAGAAAGAAATTGTGACTGAATTATTGAATTAGAGGGACCTAATTTTAAACAAACCACATACAAAATGTTGTAAACAAACTGTGAAGCTAATTTTTCCCGAGACTGATTTGTGGCACCCACCTACAAGGGGATATCTATTATCCGATATATAAAGTGTTTTCATGGAGGGGCCAATTTGTGGTTCCGGGGGTTACCCCTCAAAAACTCATAAATGTTGACACACTTTCATAGGGTGGGGGGGGGGGGGGGGGGCATGGTCAGCTGGCCCCCTTGAATACGTTTCTGGCAACATTATCTACCATCCCACCCTTCCCACCAAGTTACATATCTTCTTATTTTTACTCCCCTTCTGTCACAATTCACAATCTCCAAATATTCAATTTTTGATAATTTTTTTAAATTTTTAAAGTTCCTTTTTTGGGGTCTATACTTTTTATCAGACTGTACAAAAGGACAATAGAATTAGTAAATGATGTTCCATGAGTGCCCGTGAGGGCACGAATGGAACATTTTATTTGTACGCCTACCCGGCTACTTGTCCCACTGTGTCAAACTTGAGTTATGAGGGCTCACCAAGTTGTTCTGATTTCAATACCAACAGACTGGAGTGGTACACTCCATAAAAACAGGCTGGTATTAACACTTTCCGTGCGACAGGCGTCTGCAGACGACATTTCAAAATTTCACAAAATGTTTTAAAAATGTCAAATAGTATTGAATTTCATTACCACATTTGGAATCGCCATGAGAAATGCATTGAAATAAGTACAAACATGCCTGGTATTGGTTCAGTAATCCTTGAGATAGACTTTTAAAATTAGGAAAGGTTTCTGAAAAACCTGCTTTGTATATGGTAAAACTAATAGCCGCGTGGAAAGTGTTAAGTTACAGACCAACCATTGTGTCCTTATGGGATGATACCTTGATTAATGAGGTCATGTTCCTCTTGGTTTGTGTCTAGCCACTGTGGACTACCATTAAATAAATACACACTTAACTGGAAAATGTCATATTTAACCCTTCTTTCAGTTGGTCCATAGTTGAACCTTGACAAGAAATCATTATTGACTACTTATTTTTTAAGTGTGTATATTTACAGGATTTTTGGCCAGACATATCCATCTGTCATCACTGCATTGCCCTTGTTGGGTGGTTGATCTGGCTAAGTTTGTTATTACTCTATCGCTTCATTTCTCTGGTATAAATTGTATGTGGATTTTTTTGTTTTTGAGTAGGGTATTTAACAAGTTTAAGCAGTGTCTGTTTGACATCAATTCAGGTACATGAATCATGTACAAGCTGAATATGCCCAATACTTCCACTGTAAACAAGGTGTCTCTAGAGCTAAAATCACAACCTTGAGCGTACAAATGGCCATGTAACACACCAAGGTTACAAATGTCAAGAAAATCTCTTCAAATCAACGCCCATCTACCCACTCACTTCCTTTTTATTTAAACGTTTCTTATTGAAGTACCTTTTAAGATAGGAAGCTATAGGAACTGTATGCTACCAATGCTTATATTAAATATCACCAATATTGGTAATTAAAGGTGTTTCATCCGCAAGGGAGTAACCCTGGACAATTGGTCTGGGTGGGTGTATAGGGCCATTGGCATAACCTGTCAGGACTGGAGAAATAAATGCTCGCCCCTAAATGCTCCCCCTAAATGCTCCCCCCCCCACCTCTCTCAGAATTCTTCTCCCCTCTCCTTAAGGATCTTTCCCCTCAACATTTTGACATTCCTTGTCTGACGATATATCCAAAGTACAGTGGTTTGCTGTGGGCTGGGGTACGGTTAAAGTGCTAATTATCAGAAGTTTAATTTTTTCGCGCTTTGGCAATTTTTAACTGTTTTCAGTGTTTTTAAATTCACGATTTGTGGCTTCATCATATACCTATACATAAAAGAAATATATTCATGTGTTATTATTTTTCGCGGCAACTGCTTTGAGCGCAAAAAGTGCAGAAATAAACAGGTCAAATTCCTTGATCTTGTGGCCTTCTTTTCTACATATTCCAGCATCTTTTGAAAACACCAAAGATCAAAATTTGACTGGGAAGATCAATAAATAGGTTGTAATTGGCATATTTTGAGCTAAAACCAGCTCCATGATATTAACAAATGTCCGTTTGAATTTTGAAGTCTGCTTTCTGTAAAAATCAGTTAATAAAACATCTTTTCTATTTTGTTCACAGTTTGGCATGGATACCATCAGATGATGTAACTAGGAAGTTTTGTATCTCCTCAGTGTCTTAAAGGTTACTACCGGATAGAGGGGCAGATGATTGACAAGGATCTCACAAAGCTGTGTGGTTGGAAACTTGGAACAGTAAGTTGCCATTTGACAGTTTGGCATGGACACCATAAGATGATGTAACTAGGAAGTTTGATATATCTCCTCAGTGTCTTAAAGGTTACTACCGGATAGAGGGGAAGATGATTGACAAGGCTCTCACAAAGCTGTGTGGTTGGAAACTTGGAACAGTAAGTTGCCATTAGAAATTTGTTAAAACCTGAACCCCCTATAATCGGGTTTTTAACCGGGATCACAATTTTGGAAGAGAAAACATCAACTATATTATTGGGGACCGGCCAGGAATCAATCAGGGGACCCTCAGGACAGCAGCTCGTCATCCCAACCATGCACTAAGCCATGACCCTCAGCTACTTGTTCGTGTAGTAAACTGTATACTCACTATATAGGCACGGTTGATTACGTCATTGAAAATCGTCCGCACATACGCTTGAAGATAGGCTTAGAAGTAGTAGTATTTTTTTTCTTTTAAAAAGCGCTAGTAGACTACAAAAGTGTAAATTAAAAGCAAGGGCTTGCTCCTTGGGCTCTGTAAAACATTAATGACATTGATGTCAGGAAAGAATTTTGCTTGCATCGCAAATATCTTTTACTGAACCCAAGAATTTTTTTTACTGTTATCTTCAACAACATAATACCGGTTCCCAGAAAATCTGTTATTAATATTATGAACAAGAAATTATTTTACAGTTTTAATATAAAATCGTTAACACCGATGTCAAGAAAATATTTTACAAAAGCAGCACCACACCCAAATTCTTTGAATTACATGATTACATTCAGCCAACTGTATTGAATGCTATAATGGGTGTGACCATACAGCAGACAATTCAAGGTGTGCTCTCCCAGACATTGTATGACAATGAAAAGAAAATCATGTAATACTAATAGTGATTAGAATATGATTGTGTAATTCATTATAACAACAGAGGATTTTAAGCTTTCAATTCTGACTCCAAAAAGAATGAAACAGACAGAGTGACAAAAAGCGGAGGAATTTTCACCTGAATGAGAGTTCATTTCCCTATTTTTCCACCATTTCAAAGCATTTTTCAAGCGATGGTGTGTGTCGAAAGAAAATACAGAGTGTCCTATATCAAAAGTAAAGAAATGGCAATTTTTATACAAAGAAATATCACTTCATATAACACTGAAACAAGAAATTGTTTTAGGTGTCATATTCAGCATCTAAGATATAATCCAAATCCCAGTTTTACAAATCAGGGTATGGTCGGGGTTTTTTTCTACAATAATATTTAACATTTTTTACTATTTTCATAAAACACTATTGATGGATTTTCATAATTCGTTGACACCCTGTAAAATACCTGCTACCATAATTATTTTTAAGTAGAAAATATTCTTTCAAATAAATATCTCATAAAGACTATAAAAGAAATTGATGCTAATGGTGCAGATTGATATATTCTGTCAAAACAAACTGGATAAAAATAACACAAAATTGACCGGTGCACTTAGGTAAGCGTTCTTATGCAACCAGCTCACAGAAAGCTTTACTGTTTCCCAGAAATCTGCCTCAAGATGTGGCATTGATTACACTGCAGGTGTATTGTCAGGATCAGGATACCTCCTGCAATAATGAAACAAAATCAAGACGCATTTTGAATAAATTGCTAATTACAAGGCTATTAAAACACACAAATAACAATTATACAATTTGTATGTCAACATTGTGGCGGTATTGAATTGTAAAATATAAAATTCTATATATATAACGAAAACAATTGGCAAAGTTCAATACACATTGGTACTTTCATAGTGCGTTAGAAATAGATATTTGAAAGAAATGGGCACTATGGAAATACTAATAATAACAAGCATTTATAAAGCGCATTAAACAAGTGGTACCTATGCGCTGCACAACTATAAAACTACAAATATCATAGAGAAATGGACGTAACAGTTTATGTACATGTACTTTATTAGCAAATTTTCGGACAGATCATGGTCCTTCGTTAGGCCGTACCTGGACCACATAAAATAATATATATATATATATATATATACATGTTATAGCTATAAATGACGGAAAAAAATGAAAAATTGTGGTCCTAGACCTGACCCCAAAACCTAAACAAACAACCACAAAAAATAACTAAAACCTTCTTTATATGCAATCATCTCACAGAAAGCGTGTCAATTTCACAAGTGCAGGTGAATTGTCGGAATTAGGTTACCTTGTATGAATAATCAAAATAACCAAATGATTAAAGAAATAAAGAGATTTGTTTATTGCTTATTCAAGCAAGGCTATTATTTTGAAGAATTGGCCTCCCTAAAATTAAAAACAACAACATCAACAAACAAAAACACCGAAATACACAGATAACACACTTAAAACCAAGTACCCCAAAATGGGGTAAGGTGGGTTTTTTGAACTTTTGATTTTTTTTAAAAACTTGTTGATGTAGTCCCGGAAATGATATGTTCTATGTCCCAGGTAGACTGGGTCCCCGCGTCCCTCTATATGGCCGCCATCTTTAAAAATGGCGGACCAAATATAGGGACTGGGAAAATAGTACGTCCAAAAAGTGTGCGGTTTGTCGTGGAATTCCACAACAACTTTGCATATATGAATATGCATACCAATACCGAGCATGCGCATTTGTACACAGCAACAACAGAAATACCACCCGATTGGTCTAATTCAAAGGCAGTGCATCGAACGATCGTCACGCTGCGCCACGGGGAGGCATGATCGTGCGCCCTATTGCGTCACGCGGTGTACAAAGCCGTGTGAAACTACCGGCGCACTGTGGCGTGATGGTGCGTGAATAAGCTCATGTTTATTCACGAGTTTATCAGCGCACAATTTTTGGAACTGTATTTTTTCCAGTCTTCACATTTGAGCACCCTCGCAGGGGCCGTGTGGAAAATTGGGAAGACCGGATGATCGAGTCTATGTCCCAGGCATGTTTGCAGTTATTTGCTGAATAAAGTGCATTGTGATGCCATACAGGATGCTTTAGAATCCTATGTTCTATGCAGTCCCAGGCATGTTTCCAGTCATTTACTGAATAAAGTGCATTGTGATGCCATACAGGATGCTTTAGAATCCTATGTTCTATGCAGTCCCAGGCATGTTTCCAGTCATTTGCTGAATAAAGTGCATTGTGATGCCATACAGGATGCTTTAGTTACACCTGATGTAATAATTGATACTGTTGTCTGGGAAGTACACCTTATCTTATCGGCATCGATGCGTTATGCAATTATTCTGCATTTTATTCAAGCGGCTGAATGCGTTCCGTAAATAGCCATTTTATCGATACCTGCGTTTCCTCCGTGTAGATATTTTATTGATACCATCCAAATACTGTCTGCATCCCTTTGATTAAGATAACAGACTATATACCACGTTCACTTCAACTTGGGTAAACGGTTTTCGTTCCACCGTAACAGTTACCCTAACACCCAACGAGGGTTTGTGTGCATGAAACTCTCACCCGACACCCATGGAGCGTTTGTTGGGATAAGAAGGAGCAAATTGAATGGATAATTATTGACAAAGGTGCAGGAATCAAACCTGAGCTGCCATGGTGTGGGTCCACCAGTAATATTCTATTCCAATAGTATTCCAGCTATTTGAATGTATATTTTATCGTTTATGTTTGTGATGAAATGAATTTGAATACCAAACAATGATATGATCATGACCGTACCATGGTTGAACGATTATGTTAATGTAGTAGTTCAACTGAAGGCATGGACAAATCAGTGGCGTATCTAAAGGGGGCCAGGCCCCCACCCTGGCACACCTCGGTGATCTTTCGGTTGAAAAATATAATTTGGTTGAAAATACTCAGGCAATGTTAAAATTAATCAATTACAGTTCTTTTGACTTGGGGAAAATGATGGGGAAGTTTTATAACAAAGTTATATAAATATTTATAGCAAGGTGAGCTTTTCTTGGCCATTCAGACATGCTAAAACCCCAACAGCTTCAGGGGGCTCCTGAACCCCCTGCCAAGGGCCGTTCACCCCTTGACCCCACCAGGGGCCCTCATTCGGGGGGGGGGGGGGGGGGAGAAAACGTCTGCCCCACCCCACCCACACTTACGAATTCTTGCTAACGCCACTGGAAAAATGTGTTTCCCTGCAAGATGGGCCAAATTTCCCTTTGAACATGACAACTTTTCTCACCATAGACTTTGCATGAGTGTGATAAGATCACATCCTTACCAGGAACCTAGAATTGTTAGCGTAGTTGTTGAGTTATGATGACGTCAATTAGCGTAATGGATGTGATGTGACTGATCACGCCTTTTTAACCAATGATGGTCCAAGTTTTCGATATGACCATGACCTTGCTGAGGAGAATGAAGATGGTGAATGAGATATGAACTTGGGCCTTATATGGGGGCGGTAAATGACATTGGTGAGACACGATCACGCCCTTATACCGGGAATGACTTATATCACTTCCCGGTTGTTTTTTGTTCCCTTCATAGGTTTTATTTAGTCTTATGTGGGGGGGGGGGGGGGGGGGGGGGGGGGGGAGGAAGGGGGGTAATCATATATAAAAATATATAAAAGGTATACCAGAATGTGCCACCTTTAGATGGGTTGCTTTTTAGCAAGAAATTCCTAAACAGGAATTTTGTTCTCCCGCCTCCCCGGAATCTTAGAGGAGTACACTCAGCAGTGGTAATTTGATTGGCCCCTTCATATCTCTTTCTAAAAGAGCCAATAGTTTGATCATTGGGTTCTCTTTTTCATTGTCTTTTCTGCTGTTTTTCGCTTTAAAAAAAATGTACACCCCCCAACAACAACAAAAACGCAAGGGAATACAATGCAGCAGCACACTACACAACACTTAAGAAAAGTCAAGAAAAAGTGTGATAAATTTAATATAAAAAGAAAGAGTACAATTTTTCGTAAACAGCGTTCAGCATAGGTTATACTTCATGTGAATATGAATGTACTATAATAGCACCATTTACATAACAAAAGAAATTGTCCAATCATGTGACAGGAGGTTGCTGAGGAAAAGTGGTTTGATAAGATAGGAAATAGCGGCACACCCTATCAAGGACATGTAATCGGTTATGTGGCTGGTAAAGTCTTGTATAGAGGAGTTCTTGAGGAAAATTGACTTGATAAGATAAGAAAAAGTTTAGTACAAGGTTAGTGTGAACGATTTGATTTGGATCCAAGTTTGCAGATATTGTTTTCTGACAATTAAAGGGACACAACGTCATGTTGAATTTTTTTAATTTTAATTAATTTACTTCAGAATTGAAGATGAACAATAAAAATGGCCATTATTGTTGTTTCTACTAAAAAAAACCCAGCAAAACTTGATTAAAACAATGTTTTAAATATGTTGGAATACCATCCTTAACCATGTAAATGCTGGTTGCGGCTCTACCAGCATTTTTGAATCGACGTTTTGTTGTACAAAGAGGGCTGATTTTTTTAATCCTTTTGGGTGTAAGTTCATACATGTAATACAATTGTAAAAATATACAAATTCCAGTTTTGATCATATATTTTTGTAATTGAGGGCGCTGCCTCGACCACATCTCTTAATGCCCCTTTAATTAATGTATACTGGCAAAACTATTGAGGCTATCATATGAATGGTTGAAACCCTCTCTTTCACAGGTATTTAGAGTTGTTCAAATTGATGGATGCTGTGGTGAGGAGTTATGTTATTTTCATTCAAATGTCTCATTTTCCAGTCAGCTCACCGAATAGGTTTGGTCACAAAATATTATTTTGAATTAGAAAGTTTTGAATCAACAATCAACATGAAATCTATTTTGTTCACGTCAAGTTCTCCTTTATGAGATCAATTAACACTCCCGTCTGCTTTGCAATAAGTGTGGGGGCAGGGTGGCAGATAAGTGTGGGGCAGAGTGCAACCAAAGACTGTGCAACACTGTTAAAGGTAGATGTTCTGATTGCTGGCCCAATTTTCAACTTGATGTTTTCTATTTTACATGAAATGTCATCCTTAAAATTGTCACATTCCAAAGTTTGAGTTGCATAACTCCAATGGTTCTAATTTCAGATGCACTGTAAGGTCACACAAATTTTGCCCATTTTATATTACACAAACTGGCTGGTGGTTAACCACCTTTGGCAGTAATTCACCACATTTTAGTCTATAATTTCTAAATGGAACATTTCTGACCCCTAAGATTTTACAGACATAATGAGAAAAATATGGGGATTCTTCTGATATCAAAATATCATGATGTGAAAAAAAAATTATAGCTAAAAAAAAAGAAGTGAAACTTTTGCATCAACATTATATCACTATGTTGAGACTACCCAAATTTTGTTCCCACAGTTACTAAAACTGGGATGAAAATTGTGTTTTGCCACCCACCCCTGACCAGAAAGCTGGCTATGCAGTGCGTTTTTTATGCACCTGCACCAATTTGAAACAAACAAGTAATCAATAAGCTAATATTCATTGGGATTGGATTTTTTGCAATAGCTTATTACCAACAGTTTTCATGGAGTCAGAAATGCAGTGATACAAGCAATATTTAATTAATTTCAATACAATTTATGGGTCAGAAATTATGCATTTTTGTATCAATATTATTTTATCATTACAAGGATAATTTTTATGGGTCAGAAAGTGTGTGTTTTTTCGTTGCCTTAATGCACTTATCAATTGCAAGCCCGGCCCCCGGGGACCCGGAGCATGGCGGGGACCGTACACGAGTGTACAAAAAATGATGCCCGGCTATGCAGGGGAGTGTACGCGGACGTACAAACTGTGCCCCCACTAGCCGGGGCGTGTAGCGGGGACGTACGCTAAAGTACACAAATGTACACTCCGGGCGCTTGTTATAAATAAGCTAGAGATGCGATGCGCTTGACGAAATAAGCCTAATAACACATAGGGAACACATAGAAATGCATTCCGTTATGGTTGCAGAAAGAAATAAGCGACCTTGGGACAGTAGCCGGGTGAATACTTTGTCCTGGGAAATGGGTGGCCGGGACTGTACACTTTGTCCCGGCCAAGGGGGGCCGGGACTAGCGGGGACGTACAAAAAATGGTACCCGGCCCTGCGGGGACCGTACACGATTGTACCCGGGACGTCAAATGGGCAATTTGTACGCCCCGGCCCTAATCCCCGCTATCCCCGGGTCCCCTGGGGCCGGGGATGCAATTGATAAGTGCATAACTGAATTGTTTGTGTCAAGATATGTTCACATATTTCAGCAGAACAGGACAGCGTGTTATTTGTAGGCCTTATATATATTGTATTGTTTCACTTGTGCTGTGTCCTCCATTCCCATGGGTGCCATATGCTAAATTGAAAGTTTGCAGAATATTTTCTTTCATGAAATCATACGAAAATTATACCCTTGCATGAAAATAAACTCTTATACAGTATTTGATAAGATGCGGGTTATCCAGGCTGGTTTTCCAGGTCAGTAGTGCAAGAGAGGCTGTCAAAAAGATGGCTTTTTTAATTAGGGCAGGTTGTATTTTTTACTGGTATTAGGTATAGAGGGTATGCAATGAACCAACCGGAACGGTAAAACAATGGATCGGGCAGCCATTATGGAGGTATAGGCTAGTCACGTATTCGGATTGACAATTAAATTTCCCGCTCCATGTGATCTGAACTGACCAAATCATATTGTTCCGTGGCATCCATCTTGGAGGCACAGTTCAAATGAGGACATAGTGACGTAGCATTGCATACTCTCTATATCCTGCTTTCAACAACTCCCTCATACCTTAAAGGGGCACTGAGAGATATGGATGGGAGTGCACCCTCAATTTTCTTGGAAATCAGTGGTTTTGCACCTACATAATACTTATGCATATACTAACTACCATCTGAAACTGTTTACGTTAATTCGCCATCTATCGTGTACCATTTCATTATTTGGTCATTCCGATGTATATCACATCGAAATTATCAGCACGACTCGCCACATAAATTGCTTCAACCAAATTTGTATCTAGCACATCATTTAACCCTTTGCCCATAAATTATTACGCTTCAAGGTTCCTATGTACCTTATCTATTGAAACAATTGATTTTTTCTAAATTCCATTTTCTCGGCAATCTCACAGAACCCCTTTAAGTACAGTAGCAAAGCGTTGTTAATTTGAGATAAACCACGCTGCTATGGAAACCAGCACTCTGATCGAACCGCACCTCACGGATAATGTGTTTATGCGATCGCAGCCGCAGTGTGTGTTATTTTGGAATGATCGCTGTTTACATCAGCTTCTGAAACTAAAAAGAACTTGATTGTTATTTTAATTTGGTCATTTTAGTGTTAAGGTTTTTGAAAATAGTTTTTTTTAAATGGTTAAAAATAAAGTACAATTAAATTATGTTCTTATTTGCATAGTCTACTTATGAAATGGCGTTCAAATCCTTGGGCATTGTTGAA
This sequence comes from Ophiura sarsii, assembly GCA_035610835.1. NCBI lineage: Eukaryota > Metazoa > Echinodermata > Ophiuroidea > Amphilepidida > Ophiuridae > Ophiura > Ophiura sarsii. The sequence continues at coordinate 68,087,520 of CM069445.1, forward strand.
AGGGATTAAATCACGTTACAGTGTAAATGTGTATTGTCGCGTCAAAAGGGTGCAGTCATTGGTACATTTGAGATATTGATAGAATAAGGCATGGAAAAACCAAGAAAATAAAGACCATCTTACAGCAATTCTTCTTCATAAAATCAGAAAGCGGTATCCAATCTTAACCATAAAGGTGTCATTTTGAAGCATTCAAAATGCTCCTTTTGTTGTGTATTAAGATCTCAACTTTTTCTTTGCGAGACAACTGCACCCTTTTGCTGCGGCTGTACACAAATGTGCATCTCTAATCTACAACTTGCGTTATGTGCGTCTGCGTGTTTATTTCACTTGGATAATAGAATTAAGCTCTGTCTTGACAGACAGTTTGACAAAACATCTAAGGCCAAGTAAATTCTTAGTAAACGGTCTCAATTTGTACACTGCACTCTATTACGTTCAGGGTGTATCTCCATTTCTTCCAACAAGCCAATCTGGCAGGTTGTAAGTAAAAGTTATCAGCCCGAATGTAAACTTACAAGTAATCCTAAGATTTCTGTGAATTGAGAAAAGACAAGGCTGCGCCAGCCACTTGGTCCAGCAAAATCATATTCTCAGAAGGGCTTTTCATTGGACAATATTATTAGCCTGTATGTACCGTCATTGAGATAGATTTAGACTTAAATTATTACGATGAATTGTTTTAACATTTTGCTACAACCGGACCACATGTAGGGACTAATGTAATCTTCCTCTCTGGAGCTTTGTATTTCCAATAATTGCCAATGTTATCAGGGTTACAGTGTTGGGTAGGGGCACCCGTAACTATGATTTTTCGAGAAGGGGGGGGGGGGATTTGGTCAAAACTGGATCTTTTCCCCTAAATGTGGACATTTTAACCAGGGGATAGCAAAAGTGGACCTTTTTACCAAAATGTAAATCTTTTTTCACAAAAGAACACATAAAAAAACCCATTCTTTCAATCACTATGCTCATAAACAGCATTTGTTAGACCTTTTTTGAGACTTTTGGGGTGGGTGGGGGTGGTACTGGTTTCCCTGGTTGTTGGGCCTGGGTAGGGGCAAATTTCATTGTCTTTTCAGAAAGTTAGGTAGACAACTGTGATATTTTGCTAATCAACCAGGCGGGTTGACATTTTGCTAATCAACCAGGCGGGTTGACATTTTGCTAATCAACCAGGCGGGTTGACATTTTGTAGTGACACCTAACCTTTAAGGCTAGTATTGCCCGGCATCTTACTATTTAGTTAAAAAACCCACTTTTTTCTGCCTTTAAAAATATTCTGCTAGGATCGAAAGCTCAAACCCCTTACGATTTGATATTTTAAATACAAGTGTTGTGAATAAACATTTTCCAATAGCTCTTTTGAAACTTTTAGTAAAAAAAATAAGACAAAGATATTTACAAGAAAACAATTTGTTATAGACGGGTGGGTGTGAACTGACCATCAATACTTTGTCTTAAATGATAGAAAGCTAGATTCATTCTTCTTTTCAGGGAAAATGTCCATCTTGACGATAAGGTCATAGTGACATTCAGTACTGCACACAGCTCGCATCTCTGTTATTACGTCTTTACCTGTTTCGAGCTATACGCTTTGAATTTCGTAGAATACTGTACATCGAATCCAAACCAACCTTGAATGCGATATGTTCATGGTAATTAGCTGTGATTCAGTCATGTTTCTCTCTATTAGCTGGTCATTGCCGCTCATCAAACGTGGATGTCTCAAGTTGTGTGATTTTCTGAATTCCTGCACGAAGGCCATTTAACAATGATACATTTTATGAACAAATCATTGCATAGTTTTATTTCGAGTATTATTAGTTTTGGTATATACGTGTATATATTTTTATTGAAAGCTTATGATTGTGTTTTTAAATCTTCAAAAAGTATTTTTAAGTACAAAGTTTTCTAATTTTTTTTAATTTGTTGACAAATCTTTTTCTTTTTTTAAATGATTGACAAATTTTTGAAGAAGAAAAAAAGTGTAAACTGAAAAGAAAACACCCGACAAAAATCATGATAACTCCTAAAGGTTCTGAATATTTAGACAATTAAAGATGGATATTTTAGTTTGTTTATGCATAGTATCATCATTATATCTCATTCCAAAATGATGATTTTTTTCATGTAAAATGTAATTTAATCTACAACAAGTTCACAGAAATCTTGCCCAATTATAAAATTAATGAAGCCAGCAAGTTGTTTACTTCTTTTTCATCGCTATATGAGGACATTTTGCCATCCAAGCACAGCCTGGTAAAAGGCAGCAACAAAATAGAAGCGTCCAATCAAACGCTGTGTTTTCGATGATTTACATATTAAACCACTCCCACAGCATAAGAATCATACTTGCAACGTCTGGTGGATTTTTCATCTGCTGATATTTTTTTTAAATTATTTTATTGAAAAGTGGAACTTTATTTTTCATCTTTTTCATTCCAATTTTTATCAAAATTTATAGAATAGCCAAAAAAGTATTAAAAACAATTTTGTTGATACATTCACCAAAGGTAAAATCAAAGCTGGATTTTCAAAGGGCTATAATTAAGTTCCAACTAACAGCACAATTCTGGAGAAAAAAAACTAATTTAATTTCACATTCTGTATGCTAATTCACAATTTTGTAGACTTGTTGTAAAACATACTGAGAAAGAAAATAATGGTAAAAGTGTGACTAAGACAAGTTTTGAGACTTATTTGGTTAGTCATATTAACTTGTTAGAATATTGTATTATGTTAACCATGTCAGTTTCAGCCATGCCTCATTGGCTTGAATATGTGTGCAGTGATATCCGACACTTCATTGACAAGTATCTGTTAACGAGTTAACCAGCAAATTAGTAGTTGTTGCGTTTATGTCTGTATGAGCATGGATCTGTAGCTTTTGTATAATGAAATCAACACATAATTAACTGTTGACATCTGGCTAGTTAATGAATTGTGAACGCAAAACGAGCAACATGTGTGGTTAAAAACGAAGGCCCAGGGGTATTAACTTATCTGTTAGACCTAGAATGTGCACCTGTAAATTTGAACTTGCCAATGCCAACATTCAATTTTGTATCTAAATTCAAATAAAAAGTGCATTTGGCTGATTATGTTGTTTGCTATATACTGATGATCAGGGATAGCACTGGCTCAAAAATGTGAGAGGTCCCATGACATTTTTCAGGACCCTGTAGGACTTCCAAAAACAAATTTAAGGGGTCCCCCAAGAATTGAGGGGTCCTGAAGTCTGGATATTTGAACATTTTATTTTTTTACGAGCTGTTTTAATGAATTTATATTGTGAGCAAAGGATGGATATGTAATTTACAGAATTTCTTCCGGTTTCTATTTCCATACATCGTCAAATTTAAGGGGTCCCTTCAAATTTGATCGGGACCCGCAAAGTCTTTTCAATTTGAAACCTGACGCGTCAAACAAGAAAGTGAGAGGTCCAGGACGTGCAGACGCGTCAGAATGCGACCCCATCGTGGCCCATCCACTAGGATCGATAAACTTAGCAGTAACCTTTCGGGAGTAGAAACAGGGGGGATTAAAACCGACTGATTGAAACTTAGCGTTTAGTAGCGTTTACTTTTTGCGGTGCCCCAGCATAAATATGCTCTATCTGACCACTGTTTTGACAACTTAAATTGTGACAACATTTTGGTTAGTTCCCTCTTCTATATGGTATGGCAGATAGCTTAACACTAACAGACACTCTTTGGTACTGGATTTTAAAAAGATGTATTAACCCTAACCCTACCATATACCACAATATACCACGACAGGGCTCGTGGTACCACCCGGCATGGAAGTTTTTGGATGAAAAAATGGACCCAGATGTTTGGTAAAGATTTTGTTGTTGCCAGACCAAGTGCAATAACACCATCAATTGATATTATGGTTTTGGGGATTGTAAATTGACACATTTGTGCACTTTTTAACCAACATCTAATGTGTTCACATACTTACTTATCAATTCATTAGCAAATGTAGTAACTCTCTTTCAGATGGTGAAAAGGTATTGTAAGGTGTGTGGGTGGGTGGGTGGATGGATAAATTATATTCAAACAACAAAATCCTATGCCAAAGAGTGTCTGTTATGCACTTATCAATTGCAGTCCCGGCCCCGGGGGACCCGGGGCATGGCGGGGACCGTACGCAAACGTACAAAAAACGTTGCCCGGCTATGCGGGGGCGTGTAGCCGGGACGTACAAAACGTGCCCCCGCTAGCCGGGGCGTGTAGCCGGGGCGTAGCGGGGACGTACATTACTGAAAAAATAGGCCGGGGCATTGTAGCGGGGGCGTACGCTAGGGTACACAAATGTACACCCGGGGCATAGCCGGGGCGTACACATACATAGCGGGGACGTACGCTAAGGTACACAAAATGTACACCCCGGCTATGGGGGGCCGGGACAGTACGCCGTCGTACACTTTGTCCCGGCCCAGGGGGGCCGGGATCGTACGCCGCCGTACACTTTGTCCCGGCCCAGGGGGGCCGGGACTGTAGCGGGGGCGTACAAAAATATGTGCCCCGCCCTGCGGGGACCGTACACGACTGTAGCCGGGACGTCACATCGGTAATTTGTACGTCCCGGCCCTAATCCCCGCTATCCCCGGGTCCCCCGGGGCCGGGGCTGCAATTGATAAGTGCATTAAGCTGTCTGCCGCCATGATATAGAAGAGGTAACTAACCAAAATGTTGGTACAATTTAAATTGTCAAATCAGTGGTCAGTAAGTAGTGTTACCAAATTTGTCAATATTGTGGTTGCATAATGTCAAATGTATGATCAGTGGTCATATAAAATAATTGTCACTATTTAGTAGCATAATGTCAAATATATGATCAGTGGCCATACAAAATTTGTCAATATAAAGTCATACAATGGCAGATTTATGGATACAGCTTTTCAAAATGAATTCCATATTTGTAATATAAATTGTTATGGCAGTGTGATTATTGTCCTTTGCCCAGCTGTGATTTGTTGTTCATGCTTGATGTCTAGTTTTAATTACATTTAGTAGATAGTCATAAACATTTGTGTTTGTGAAAATATATTGGCGTAATAATTTATTCATGAGGGATCAACTGTGATATTTTTTTTATAAAGGATTTTGATCTTTGGTATAATTTATTCATTTATTCATGAGGGGTCAACCATGCTATATTTTGTGTCTGCGGATAATGATTTGTGTAATAATGTAATCATTTATTCACGTGGGTTTAACCATGCTATATTTTGTGCTTGAGAATATTTATTGGTGGTATAATGATTCATTTATTGATGAAGGGTCAAGCATTGCTATCTTCAGTAGATAGCCACAGATGTAAAGTTATCGGATGGTGATGGTTTATTCGCATATTCATGATTTGTCAGAGGATATTGATTTGTGTTATAGTTGATTCATTTATTCATGAAGGGTCAAGCATTGCTATCTTTGGTAGACAGCATTATACATTGATGTCAGAGGGTGTGTGTGTATTTATCAGTTCATTCATGCATTGTTGCTGTCTATACTCTCAGGCTAGTTACCATTTCTAGTGCAATTTCTGCTCTTTGTCTTAAAATCATTGGTGTATTTGTCATTAGCTTCTGGGTCACAATTGTTTTTCCCTTTTTCTGTCTTTTTTTTTGGGGGGGGGGGGGAGCTACCCATGTTAGTTTGGATGTTCTAATTTTGTTTGTCCAATGAATTTAATGAGCTTTAGTGAAAGCTCAATGTGTTGGGTTTCTTGTTGTATAAAGTTGAATTCAGTGATTTGGAAACAACATTTTTTCTTCCAATTTTAAGGAGATGTGAAAGGACTGTCAATATCTTTGGGCTAAGGGAAGTGAAGAAAAAAATGTTATATATCATTATTGTTACTTATGTTTGTATATCATGGGATGTGAGAATTAATATATGCAATAAAACTAAAGATTTAAAAACAATTGGGCTGGCCAAGCGCATTCAGTATCTTTTAATATTTTGGGTCTCATTTCTGTGGCTTGTTAAGTGATAAAAAGCTGTTTAAAAGTGCCATCATGAAATAGTGATACCTTTTGTACAATTTAATGATGGTACCAGGTGCCAGGCGCTAGAGTTAACCAATCATAAAATTGTTTTAGACCAACTTCATGTCGTGCTTCTACCGTATTGTATGGAACATCTGATTTATGTTGGATATTAATTCTTTGACAATTTTTAATTCATCCAACATGTGATGTAATTTAGACTTAAAACTAACAACTATATTTTTCCAAAATGAAATAGCTAAGTTATCTTTTCAGAAAATGTCTTGAAAAAGACCAAAATATAAAATATTGTACAATATATTAATTTGACATGTGTTTGACTGACAAATGTGACCAGTCACATCGAAAGGTGTTTTTTGTAGGCAGCGTGCATTTTTGAGAAATAAAGTATGAATTAAAAAGAGAGAAAAAAGGAATTTCCACCTATTATTTCCCAGCGAGGTGTCATTTTAAAGCTTACAAAATACACTTGGGCATAAAAAACAAAATCTTATTTTTCATTTTCATTTCGTTCAGCAAATACCCTCTTTTGATTGATGTGACTGGTCACAAATTTAATATATGACGGTAACAAAATATGTCACAACAAAAATGACAATCTGGACTTGGCTATATCTGCCTTGTGTTATTGACAGACAGAAAGACAAATAATTAATTTGGTCAATAAACAAATTAAAAAAACGAGTAAACAAGTAAATTTTTGTGACAACTTAGTGGTTCCTTAGTCATGCAACATATATCTGGTGAAATCAAGGTAATTTATGCTTGAATCCTTCTGCTCACATTATTTAAATCAGACACATTGCACTGTTTAATATAAAGCAGAAGTCTCTCCTTTCTTATGTCCCTCCCCAGCCCCATCATCAATTTTTCTTTAATTCGGACAAAGTGTGCCAACTTTTTTTTCTCCATGATTGTAGGTTGTGGAATTTGTAGAAAATATCATTCAAGGTTTACAGCGATAATGAAGTTTTGTAGAATGTATGGCAATTTTCCTTCAAAAATGCAATGACGTATATGTATGATTATATCATTCATGCATATTTTCGGGTCATTTAATTGGTTGGTTAGTACCACGTGACTAAAAATAGAAGTACCATCCCACGTCCATTCATAAAAAAAGATACTATCCATCGGCGTATAGTAATACTATACGTCGCCTCGTGTCACGCGACACTTTTACAGATACGCTCTCTATCCCGTTATTATTTTGAACTACGACTTGTACAACGATGTAAACTCTGGTTCCCTGCGTATTTTTTTATAAATAAGTCGGTGGGGGAATACTGGGTACCAGCAACAATTATCACAACAACATCAGACGATAATTATCATCACTGAAGTTATCACAACAACAACAATGGCAGCTTTCGAGGAGAAACCGGGCCGTTTCGCTAAAGTTGATGACACTGTTTTGTCTAATTTAGTGAGTTCGGCAACCTCCAAGAACACGCACAAACAAATAAAATACGCGGTGACCATAGTCTGGACATCATTGAAGCTTTCACTTTTCAGTAAAGCTGAACTGGACGAGTTACTTCAGAAATTCTAAGCTACGCGGCTTGTTTGCTGTTCCTGTTTGCTGTTTGATGAACTTGAATTTTTATGAACTACGAGCTAAGCACTCTTGAAAGATGTTTTAACATTCATGCTTTTATGAACACTGTTGACTGATGCTACAACCAGTCACAACTTGACTATCCATTGAAAACTGACGGAAAGGACTAGGCCTAGGCCTATTCCATTATTGCTGTAGGTGAGTACGATATACTATTTGACATCTATCAATTGATTATAAATCTAATTATGAAATAATGTATTAAATGACCCAAAAATATACATGAATGATATAAAACAAATATAATGCGTCTGAAATTCGTGGGATGGTACAAATATGATCACTCGGTGAAAGCTAGATTGTTCCATTTCACTCGCCTATCGGCTCGTGAAATGGAACAATCTAGCTTTCACCTCGTGATCATATTTGTACCATCCCACTCATAGCCACATTATATTTGTATACTATTGACTTCAATGTATGACTTCAAAGGGAAGTGGAAAAGATGCAACTTCAAAAATGCAGTGATGTATGAATAAAGCCATTGACTTTAATTAATGATAATGACGCTAACAATGACCACCTTGATAACCACAGGGTTTTCATGTTGATGTGTTGCAGGGCTGCTTTAATTAAAATTAAAATGAAGCCAATATGTGCAATTCCATAGGGAAAAAACATGAACTGCCCAGAAAGGACAAAAGCCTGGATTTGGGCATAGATTTTCCTTCTCAGAGATTGTAAAAAGGGCCAATTTATCAGCACAATTTAATTCTTTTTTTTTCATTGAAGGCTGTCCAGCACAGGAGATGTTTGCCCCAACCCCCCCCCCCAGTTTACCCCCGCCCACATCAAAACAAAATCAAAATAATAAATGATAAATAAAATAGATAAATTGAAAAATAATCAAACAGAGTCGCTTGCGTGGCAGTCCTGCCCCTATGTAAGTATGCTTGAAATTTGGTCTGGAATGCCTGTTAATATGCAAGGCATGATCGAAGAAAGGGAAGAGAAAGAAAGGCAGACCACGGTTCCGACGGATTGATCAAATAAGATCGATAACTGGACTCCCTCTCCATGATTATTACTCCTTTGCTGAAAATTGTCATCTGTGGAACAAACCAACCAACCAACCAACCAACCAACCAACCAACCAACCAACCAACCAAGGAAATGCCTGGTAGTGGTGTTGGACCAAATTAAGCTTGTTTTCGTCGATTTTGAAATCAAAAGGCAATGCAATATTTTTTTTTGCTGATTTCTTCACCCCTCCCCCACTCGCCTCTTCCCCACTCCCCCTCCCCCACTCCCCCCTAAAAGAGGAATAAGATCCCTTCAAGTACAAAAAATTGCATTAAAAAAACGTCAGCAGTCAAATAATGTCTATAGACTTTTCATAACCTTGCATCACTATGCTAATATTAAAATAAACAATCAATATTTTGTCTTTCGGATAGCGGTCGGTCGTATGGAAATCAGGCATATTGATATAAACAATATTGATTTGAAAAAGATGACCACAGCTTAGGTCAGCCACTATTTATGTAATTATGACCCAACCATCTGTCCAATGACCGCGCTGTAAAATGGGTATTTTTGCAATACTTTATTTTCATAATTTTTGCGTATTGTATTGATTTTGCAAAAAATAAAAAGGTATATATATGTTATATTTATGAATGTTGTCAGTCATCCAGGTATCTATATTTTACCATGTTGACGTGTTGAAATCGCCCTGTATGTATATGTTGTAAAAATGTACCTGTATGTACAATAAAAGGAATGCAAGATCCTGAATATATAAGAACGCAAAAAAATAAATTTCAAAATGTTAGCAATTTTACACAAAAACATAATGCACTTATCAATTGCAAGCCCGGATCCGGGGGACCCGTAACTTGGACAGGGATGCACCCGACTACAGCCATTATTAAGTAAAGAACATTTTAGAAATCGGAAAGAACCAAGTCTTATATCTTTAGATTAACCAGTGTTATCCTTTGTACTCATTTAAACATAAATCCACTAGTGCTAACTCACAATAGTCGCAAGGTTATACCTCCCCGGCTCAATTTGTTCAGTGATGTACGTGTACGTCCCCGTTACGTCCGGCTAGCGGGGGCAGTCCCCGTACACCCCCCCCCCCCCCCCCGCATAGCCTGGCAACACCCCCCCCCCCCCCCCCCCCCCCCCGCATAGCCTGGCAACATTTTTTGTACGTCTGCGTACAGTCCCCGCATGGTCCCCACCATGCCCCGGGCATGGGTTGCAATTGATTAGTGCATAACCACAGCTATATTTTATTATTATCAATATTGAGCTAGATCATAAAAATGCCATGATAGCAGTCATTTTTGTATGGTTATTGCAGTATGACCGTGTTATTGTGCCGTTAGCTTATACATTTTGTCCCATTTATTATGTATTTTTATTTCTATCATTTTTGTGTGGGTATTGTAGCATGTCTGCCTCATCATAGCTTCAACTTATCTATTCTGTCCCGTTTATCTTTGCGGCAAAGTAGCATTCGGCATCATAAAATATTTATTTTGATCCATTTATATAAATTATTCTTTATATATCATATTTGCATCATCACAGCTTGAGTTTATTATTTTGGTTCATTATTTTGGTTCCATTCAGGCCAAATAAAAAAACAAGTTTGTCTCAGAAGACTGGGCACTTAGCTTTTAAAATTCACATTTTACCGCATAACATTCTCCCCCCCCCCCCCCCCCCCCCCCCCATTTTTTCTTGAACTTTTTGAAGTGATGGTGTGAGCCAAGTGACTGTATGGAATGGTGTGGGGTTTTTTTTCAATTTAAAAACAATATTTAAACTCAAGAAAAATAAGTGACTCCAGTGATGTATTGAACATCAAATTCGAATTTCAATAATATGCTTCAAATTCGAATTTCATGTTGTGGAGAACCATATCAGCTTCATTTTCTTTCTCCAAATAAGAGCCTACTTCAAGTTTTAACAAAAAGAAAAAATAGATTACAAAATCACATTTCGCATAGCCTTATTTCAGGTTTCTTCTGAGACAAACTTGGTTTTTTATTTGGCCTTATATAGTTTTATTATTGGTAGTTATTACAGCATCCATATTGGCAACAAACTCCCTGCTCTACAGGCCAGACCAACTTCTTATTTTTTTCTCTCAAAATTTCCTTAAAAATGTAAGCAATATTTAGTTTGTCTAAAATTTGAATATTAAACAAGAGATCTCAAATCCAGAAATTATCATTTGGTCAGGCCCATAGAACAGGATTTTTCTGTGGCCTTATTAAAGCTCTTGAGTTCATTCATTTTGCCCCATTTATCACGACCTCTACCTTAATAGATAGCTCGTTAATTTGATACTGATATTTTGCCAGTGGGGTGTCTATATAGCAAGATGTGTAAAGATGGGTGATTACAATAGGATTATAGGATTGGATTGATGAATCACTATGGAAACATGTATCAGAGTCTGTATATGAAATACGGTGCTATCAAATTGTGTGACAGGACTTTGTAAAGTGTTGGATGTCACTGACTGGGAATTCAGAATAAGTAGAATCTTTATTCCAAGGTAGAAGAATAGAGAGATGAAAAAAAATCTTTTTGATTAATTTTTTTTTCACTGATGACACGGCCGCACAGATACGATTGAATGTCTGAATTTTGGATATGCTGCAAATCTATTTCCAATTTTAATTCATTTGACTGATATCATAGTGATGGGCCTAAGCTACCCTTAGCATGAATTGATGTTGTTGCTTGTCTTCTCAATATGTGTAGATTTTGAGACCCATAGGCGACACTGGAAAAACCACAAACAACCCTGTTCTATGCGTGAACAGACCACTTGGGTCAGGTCAGGGGCGGCGCCAGGGTATTTTGATGTTGCCCGTCCAAAAGTTAAAATAAATTGTAAACGAATTGTTGTTAATGAATGTGCGAAGCACCGCTTTCCGCGCTAGCGCGGACAGGGGGGGCGAGTGTGAGGGGGGATGTGGCCCCCCTCATCGTTCGGAAGAAGAAGAAAAAAAGAAGAAAAAAATTCAAACCCATTTGGTGTGTACTTTTAACCAATATTTTGAAAAGCCATCACTTCATTCCCCCATCAATATTGGCTTTTTATCAAAGTTAGACAGCTAGTTCGTTATATGGGAGAAAGAAGTTATGCATATACTGATATTTTTTTATTTAAGTATTTCTTTTTTTCTTTTTTTCTTTTTTTCTTTTTTTCTTTTTTCTTTTTTTCTTTTTTTTCTTTTTTTCTTTTTTTCTTTTTTTCTTTTTTTCTTTTTTTTTCTTTTTTTCTTTTTTCTTTTTTCTTTTCCTTTTTTTTAAATGACACAAAAACATTTGTTGCCAAACTGAAGATATTCCCACAATGTCAGCAATATGGTTTGGTATTTGTTTGCTTGTGTAACCCGCCCCCCCCCCCCCCCCCCCCCTCCCCTCCTGCCCCCTCTCCAGTCAGGGTATTTTTATTGCTTTATCAATATTTTTGATGTGCACACAAGCTTACAGTTTTATAACCAAGTTTGAGTCCCTCCGTGCTTGGACAAAATGCATATTATTTAAATGAAATTGTTGTGCAATATTACAGGCCATATTGTATTAAAATATGCTGGTAGAATTGTGATAAATGGGAAAAGGTCACTGGTGGGTGGGTTGCCACATCTCGTAAAATAGTTATTATTATAAAAGAATAATATTTTAAAACATAATTGAATTCGTACAAGTTTTATGAAAGAAATATTTTTAAATTATTAAACAACAATACACTATAATATGTTACGATGCAATTCCGATACGATGATGAATGGGAAAATGTCACTGGGTGGGTGGGTTGCCACATCTTGTAAAAGTTTTCCTGTAATTTTTAAAAGAATAATATTTTAAAACATAATTGAATTTGTACATGTTTTATGAAAGAAATATGGTTAATTATTAAACAACAATATACTACAATATGTTACGATGCAATTCCGATACGATATATGATACAGTACAGTACAGTACAGTACAGTACAGTACAGTACAGTACAGTACAGTACACAATGCAATGCACAAAAATGACATCTGTTCTCAATGATCTATGGTATTATGCAGCATTCAAAGGACGCAAGGCTGAAAAAAAGGCATTAAGCAATAAAATGAGAAATTGTATGCAGCCTAACAATAAAACATTAATATACTATAAAATAAAATATGAAATGAAAATACTAACTATACAAGAGAGATGCAAAGTGCAAACCGTTACGATAGCAAATGGGTTTTGTATTTATAATTACAAACTGAAGAGAACTGGCTTTAACATTGTGTGGGTGGGATATCCACTAGTAGCAATGGGATTTTTAAAGATTAGATGTCTCTCCATTGTTTTGGTGTGATTGATTTGTAGAAGCGTTTCACCATACTTATATATTGTTGATGGCAAATGGTGAATTATTCAAAAGTGTTTCCGTCAACTCCATTTAAAATACATACACCCACTATGAAAGACATACCCTTAATCTTCCTCACAGGGGTGTGAATTTCAAACAGGATTACCTCTTTGAAATCTACACTCCCTGTGTGAAAGATTAAGGTGGTACATTTTAAATGGAAGAGTGTAATGACTTAAAACCCTTGATTAATAAATGCAGCATATGAGCCCTCAGTTTGTAACTACCCACTCAGGTTATTCACCCACATGTACCACTAAAGTATACTAGCACAGGCTAATATACCTATTATGTGGGGGTGTTAGATCATGGGTTGAGTTAGTTGATAGCAGTTTATTTTTTCATCTTTAGCTGCTAAATACTTCAAATGTACATTTTTAAGTGCAGATATAATATACTGTTAAAGTACATCACATTGCACTGTCTTCAGAAGGCAGCTTCAAAATTGTTCAGTAGAATTTGATGTTTTCTAATGATTACTGTCTTCAGTAGCTAGCAATGAAGGGTTTAGTGCCGCTTTAAATTGTGCTATCTTCAGTAGATAGCAATTATTAGAGTACATCAAACTGTGCTGTCTTCTGTAGATAGCAATAAAGGGTTTGGTGCTAAGCGAGCTTTAAATTATGCGATCTATAATTATTAGAGTACATCAAATTGTGCCATTTTTAGTAGATAGCAATTATTAGAGTACATCAAATTGTGCTGTCTTCTGTAGATAGCAATAAAGGGTTTGGTGCTATTAGCGAGCAAATAAATAAATCTTCTTTTCAGATGCAACTATTTAAGTGTTCCTGTTAACATGTTAAATACACAAAATTGTGTATCTTCATTAGATAGATATTGAGAAGATAATAATGAAGTGTTCATTGGTATTCAAATACAGCACATTGTGCTATCTTCAGTAGATAGTAGTAAATTGTTCGTCGCTATTTGCTATAGTGCTATCTTCAGTAGAGATAAATCTACATTTGGTTTTTGTTCATATCTTGTTTGTGATCAATTGCCATTACAAAATAAGCTGAAATCTGTAAAGTAGTATATCAATTATTCCGTTCCATCACTGTTACCATATACAAGATATTGCCTTATTGTCTGAAATATTACACTTCTTTGACAGAATCAGGAGCATGTGTATTATAGGTCAATAAATGCGTATGTGTTGTTTCGAGAGAAATTAGACAAATCAATGCACGCGCGCTGATGTTGATGTGTGAATAATGGCACGACCCCGAAGGGGGAGTGCTATTGTGAGCATATCAACATTTGCGCAAGTGCATTGATTTTTCTAATTTTTCGAGAAACAAAACATACGCATGCATTGACCTAATTCATACACGACACTATACAAATAAAAATTCACAATTTAAGCATAATTTTGATCTATGTAAAACGACTAAAAACACTTTAACAAGTTTGCTAACACCCGCAGTGAAAATCGGCGAACCCGCGGATCTTGAACAACGAATCAAAACAAAACGCGCACTGCATGATTTGAACGGCGCACACGCGGAGTGCAGTGGACACTTTCAATGCACTCCGCGTATTTGTAATTCCTGCTTCCTGATTGGTTCAACACTACATAGAGTGTATGAATGTAGTTCAATGGGTTTCATAGCAGGACTAAAGATCATAAGACAGTTAGTTCCAGACCCACTTTGACCAACCAGCTGGAGTCTTTAGGTAAGACCCTTTCCCTGTATTGCTATATGTGATGTGGTTATTCTCTAATTGTTTGTTTGTATAGCATTGTTGCTGATTAAACTGCTGCTTATATAAGATGCATTGTTGTGTTTAATTGCACTCATTTGTTATTCTATTTCAATATAGCCTTCAGGTCATGATGAGGGTATAAATAAATTGTTCATTATTATTTATTACTTATTAAAACTATCTGTTAATAACAAAAATAATTTCAACATACTTGAGTAATCCTCAACAAGTGTGATATCTGCAACAAAAATGTTAATCGTTAATATAAATTAGTGGCAGTAGTATTTTGTTGCTGTTCGGTCAAAGCCAAAGCCTCTAATCTCCATCTGGCCCTTCAGCATGTATAAAGTAATACTTCCTATGTATAACCTTTGACCAGTCTGCTCTAAACCTGTTCAATGGCCAAAACACATATCAAAACCTTGTAAACTTGCCCCTGAACATGTATAAAGCAACCAATCCTATGCATAACCATTTGGGAAGTTTTACTTAATACATGTTGAAGGGCCAGAAAACCTACAAGGTTTTGACAGAACAGTGACGATTTAAAGGAAGGGTCCCGCAAGCACAACATTATGCATTAGTTGTTAGAAAAATAATTATCGAGCCGAAATTACGTAATTATATAAAACAAAACACCATACTAGTCACAAAAATGAATAAAAACTGCCATCACTCAACATGCAATTTTTAAAATTCGCGGCGATCGAAAGTCCCGGTGTCGATGACGTCATGGGTATCGGTGCGCATTTGCGCATGTGCATTGTATACCTATGACATCATCGACACTGGGACTTTCGATCGCCGCGAATTTTAAAAAGTGCATGTTGAAAGATAGCGTTTTGTATTTGTTTTTGTCATAAGTGTGGTGTTTTGTTCTATATAATTACAAAAGTTGGGCTCGATAGTTATTTTTCTAACATATAATGTACACTTTTATGCTTGCGGGACACCTCCTTTAAGGAACAAGGGATGGCTATTATATTTAAGGAATATTGATTTAATATCCATTTGGTTCCCTATATTTATCAATTTCAAAGACTATTTAAGACCATGTTATGCCATCATTGATGAAGAGGTGTAAAATTTAAGAAAATAAGGCAATATCTTGTATGGTATCCGGTGATATCATAAAACAGAATAAGTGTTATACTACTTCGTTGATTTAAGCTTATTTTGTAGTTGTAATGGTTTCTCTCTCCATCTTCCTTTATAGTGTCTGGTGGTAATGGATAGCTAAACAAGATATGGGCAAAGATATGACTGTTCTTTATACCCATGGTGTTTATTTTGTCTCAATGCACTTGCTTTTTCATAAGTTGGAATTTAGGAATATTTAAGGCATTTGAATGAAGCAAGGCAATTGCTTTTAAAAGAAGTAAATTTGACTTGAAATAACACAATATCACCAAGCAAGATATACCTATAAAGACAGGACTGATCTTTACTGCGTCACCTGTTAATAGCGATGGCGCTTGTCTCAACACACTTGCTTTTCATAAGTTGGATTTAAGGAATATTTAAGGCATTTCAATGAAGCAACAGGATTGCTTTTAAAAGAACTAAATTTGGCTCAAAATAACCTACTTACAAATGATTGTATGGAAGTTTACTAAGTATTGCCATTATAACAACACTACTTGTTATTCAGGTCTATATACACAGGTATATATATACTACAGTGCCTGGGTCGTTCGCAGGATTAATTCATGAGCCTATATATAGCAAATTGGAATTGAGAGTTGACTGAATTTATTTAGTCTCCTTTTTTATGAGAGCAAATATATTTTGTCTGAGAGCTTGTGACGTTCGCTGACGTTGATGATGAGAATTTCCATAAATACGTAAAATTAGATGGTTCTGTATCTTGTTTCTATAATGCAGATTTAAAGACTGTTTGCTTGGTGTAATGGCGCTCATTGACAAGTTGAGGACGTGATTCAGTGGACTGGATTCAAACTATATAATAATTTATAATTTTGAAAAAAGGTGGTTTTTTTTTATTCCTTAAATGGCGGTATTGATTTTTGGTATCAACCAAGAACAGGTCTTTATATTTAGCTGACAAAAAGAATATTTTAGAATAGTGCAAAATAGCTTATTTGACAGTTTTTCATTGTATTCCTGCTAAAAGCATCGTGGAGCGTTGCAGTTGGCCTGCCTCTCTGGTGTTATTCTAACGTGCATATGTCTGCACACATGTTCAGTTTTGGTGAGCAGCCCCTTAATATCTGCCTTAAGGTTTGTCAACAGAAGGGCAAAGGGGAAAACAGTCAAGTAAGTCCCATTTTGTGTTGCAAATAAAACCCTTATCCTAAGCTCTAAACGGCAAGTGACCAGTGTTGTGAATAAAGAAATAAATGAAAGCAACGTGTATATCATAAACCATTATTGTGAGAAAAAAAAGAAAAAAAGCAAGCACATTGATTGAATGCACAGCATGAATGCTACAATCTACCAGCCAGCAGACGTATCGATTAGTTTAAACCGTAGAGAAATCACAACGACTGCACCTGTTTACCATCATATGCTGCTATTGGCATTTGTCATAATGAAAAAAGCTCTTGTAATGATTACATAAGCAGAGTAAATCGTCTACATCTAATACCATTTACGTACAAATCTTTCTAGAAGCAGTGCATTTTTAATGAGAGTAGACACAGGGGACCCCCCTCTCCCAATTTGTCTTAATTTGATAGATTTGGGTGTAGATTTAATTTGCTGCATTTGGTCTTTTGCCACGCTATGTGTGGTAACCTAGGCGACGGACTTCACTTGATTGACGATTCTTGAATGTGCGTAGTTTTCGACAAGGCTCAACCCAAGGAAACTATGATAGACTTGGTGCAAGTCTTTCCTGCAGGCATGGCTTGTCAGTGGGATGTTGCAGGCTGATTTGTGCTAACGGAGAGGAAAGACACTTTAGAAACACAGGTTTTTTACAGAAACAGTACTATCAAAATTTCTGAATTATTAAATTGAAATTATTTTCATGTAAACTTTAATCAATGGTTATTGATACTTAACGCTGTTTTTGTAGCATTTGGTCTCTTCCAGACATCCTCCTCTGGGGGAAGGCACTTGGTGCATATGAGGTCAAGGGATGAGCCGCCAAAAAGGATCCCAAGTTTCACAAGGCTGGTAAATTAATTGCCCTTTTCATACCTATTTTGGTAAATTATCAGTGCTCCTTTTTAAAAATTGGCCTTTGGAAAATGTCCAATATCATGAAATTTGCTGTTTTCCCCCCCAAAATCTGTCAAAAATGTGAGAAAAGTGCAAGGCTCTGGTAATTGGTCCATCACCCCCCCCCCCCCCCCCCCCTCCACCAAAAATTGCTACACAACGCAGACTCAAAATCAGGATGGACCGACGGAAAGGTCATTGAGATGAAAAACTGCACATTCCTTCCTACCAACAAAGTATGTGAGTGACTCCAGGGATACTATTAATTTTGGGATAGGAAAGTCCTATACTAACGTACGTAGCGAAAACGGACCCTTTTGCATATTTGAATAAATTATAGTAATCGTCCGGAATGCGTCCGTGACCGGCGTTTAACGCGTTTAACAATGTTTAACCAGGTTTAACGGCAGGCAAACGGCATGTTAGTCAGCATAGGTTTGGGGGCGCTGTAGATTTAAACAGACGACGGTGGCCACGCGAAACCTAAATTTTGAATTCGTAGTGAATAACACGTAATCGCGAATTTTAAACTATCATTTTGACAAATACATCATAATTAAAAGGATTTTTATCGTTAACCGGGCGATGACTGTTAAAAATAATTCAAAATGGTGCACTCCCGTTGCCAAATTGGGTCGTCTGAGAGACGCGTGGCCAGCGTTGCGTCGTCTGCTACAATCATCACGCCTGATCGGTATAGCGCCCCCAATTCTATGCTGACTAAGTTCAATTTAAAAGTGGACCCGATCGGCAAGCTCAGTGACATACCCCTGGTGACTCCCCCGGTCCTCCTCTCACCCAAAGGAAGTATCTTTGTCTATGGCTTTCATCATGCGTCATGTATGTGATGACTTGGACGTCATCTATCTCATCTTTTATAATAAATAGAGGACCGGATATTCATCTTCAAAATGCTGATAGCCAAAAATTCCACAGAGTATAAAATGTTTGTATAGGACAAGGTTGTTCTGCTACAGACTCAATTATCACAAAGGTGATTAACACTTTCCACATGGCAGGTGTCTGCAGACGACATTCCAAAATTTCACAAAATGTTTCAAAATTATCAAAATTATTGAATTTGATTACCATATTTGGAATCACCATGAGAAATGCATTGAATTAAGTACAAACATGCCTAGTATAGGTTCAGTAATTCATGAGATAAGACTTTGAAAGTTGGGAAAGTTTCTGAAAAATCTGATTTGAATAATGGTATAACTAATAGCCGCATGAAAAGTGTAAAAAAATGACATGAATTGCTTCATTTCCCCCAAAATGTGAGCGCTTGGGTGTGGGGTTTGGGTTTGGGTGGGAGGTGTGGGGGGGGGGGGGGGGGGGGGGGTGGGGGGTGCAGCACACCTGCCCCTGTCTGACATGTAACCCATTTCATAAAAGTTAAGATTTATCTATAGACAATGTTAGATGAGTTATTCTTCTTAGGTTTTTAATCTTCTTATGAAGAATTAATAAGTTATCATTTGATCTTCATGGAATAGGATCCGTCAAAAACTTTAGACCTGGGTCCTTCTACATTAAGCTCAACTTATGTTAATGGCAATTATGTAATAGTCTTTCTTCATAACCCTAACCCCCTAACCGTGTTTTTAACCGGGATCACAATTTTGGAAGAGAGAACACCAACTAAATTGCCGGGAATTGACGTCGGTCCGTCGTCCCACCCACTAAGCCACGACCCTCAGGTACTCGTTCGCACAGTATACTCTGCTCACTATATAGGCTCGGTTGATTGTGTCATCGAAAAACCGCCGTACATGCGCTTGCAGATAGGCAAAAAAAGTAGTATTATGTAGCACTCAAGGGGTTAGGGTTAACAAAAAATCAAGAAGAGTTCAAGCAGGGAGTCTATAATAATGTGAAGAGGAAATTCAAACAACGAAAGTAAAGCCTTCCAAATCAGGCAATATGTGCGATGCAACTGGGAGTGGCGCTATTCTTGGGCGTTGCAAAATGATTGACAGCTTGCGAGTGCGCCAGACGCGGGATGTGACTCTTGTTATGAGGGCGCTTCATTCCCGGCAATGACAACCAAGCATGTACTGGCACCTGCCTGATTCAAGGCTCACTCTTCTTGAGTCAACTTTAAGGAGAATTAAAAAAATATAATGTAAAAGCTGAATGCAAACTGCTTATCCACAAAAATAGCCTGTGTAAGTAAATGTAATAAATATAAGAGGACCTGACGTTTCGATTCTAACAGAATCTTTATTGAAAAATTATAAAAAAGTTGAAAACTAGCAAATGATTCAGTTTATAAATTTAAAAAAAAAAAAAATGAAATGTGTTCAACAAAGTAGAAGAAATTGAATTATATGTGATACGCCTGTTTGGAATATAAGGAGATTTTTACAATTATGGATGTTTTGAATGTACCAATCTTAGAAAAATCTATTTGTTATGCTGTATGATTTGGTAATGTGATGCAAACATGGATTGATTTCTGAATTTGTCAATACTATGTAATGTAATCATGCAATGCAAAATGTGTATTTGAAAGAAGAAAAAAACTTTAAGAAGAAATCTTAACTTAAGAAATAGGGCACTGGTATGAAAACAATGAAGGGGTGTTCCTTTTATATATACAAACTAGTCACAGCATTACAGCAAAAAGTTGATCTAGTGGATTTGTTTTTCAGATTTCGTGTCACCAAATCTGCACATTTAATCGATATTATCAGTATAATGGATACAGAATATAAATAGATCATCACACTCACGCAACGTGCCTTCAATAAGCAGGCAATGGCTTTGTGTATTAGTCTGGAGTTGATCCATGACTTATGTATGCATTTAGCTTAAAATTCCCTTGCTTCCCTTTGAATTAAAAGATTTTAAGGTGACCATAAAGTGTTAGTTGAGCTAATATTCCCCTATTTTGCTTTGAATTAAAAGCTAAGGTGGCCAGAAACTGATAGATTGTGTTTAACTATAATAAAAGCTGTTTTGATATCAAGATATTTCCTTTTAGTGGTTTTTGCTTGTGATGTACATTTAAAACACAATGGCAATACTTTTAACAACTGCAGGGAATGACAGACACATATTTTATTATTCATTTTGCCTCCTGCACTTTGTGGAAATAAAACTAGTGCTCTAAACCAGTATGAAAAGACAGGACAGTTTCTTATATTCTGCTAGTCTATTTCCCTTCCACGGAACAGTGAAGTCACTGCGTCATTCACTTATTGCAGTGAATAAACGTGCGTGCCCTCCAAAGGAGCTTGTGTATATGCACACCCGTAGAAAGATGGAAGGTACATATGCGTAGGTAATGCTGCACTTTTAAAGTTACGTCACTGTTCAGAGGAAGGTAAATAGACTAGAACAATATTATGATTTAGGCTATGAGGCTATGTTATTGGATTGGACTAGTCAAGATGAAACTGTTATGTGTGCCCTTACATGGAAATGCTTTGCAAATGGTGATTTTGACTTTCATATTATCAGCACTTGAAGACAAAACAACCTATCGTGGTACAATTTTCGAATTTTATCAAAGGTTTCACATTTTTTTATCTGAATTGTAATCATAAATACAGATATGTTATACTAATGTATAGGTGAGCATGTCAGTTGTAATCTCATTACCCATCCTCTGAATTGCAAATTTGTGATGCAGCGCATCAAAAGGGTAAAGAAACTAATAAGGAGTCATAATTACTCGTAAAATCTGAATGCCTTGATCAATTTTGATAAATTTTGTGTCATTTTAAAGCTGTAAAAATGCTCTGACAGCACACATAATAAACTCAAAATTGACTCACCTGCAAAGCCCCCCCCCCCTTTTTTTTTGATGTGCTGCATCCCATTTATCATGCCCCAATATTTGGTTTTACCTTCCAATTCGGTTCCATCATTGAAAGTGGTGTCTGTGCAAATGCCCCGGAAATGGATTGAGAGAAATGTATATTGATTTGAAATATATATGCCATACCTACCTATGATTATTTCAAGACAATTTGTATTTGTATAAGTAACACATTCCTCATGTTAACACACCATCCATATTAACATAATCTTCCTCGAGTCTTATCTTATCTCATACGCCCACCATGATCACTTATCCTCAAGACTCATCATTTATCCAAGACTTAAACCAAGTCCATATCCCTCCCAACCCACCAGGGAGCATTCGCTAGGCTACAGACATCAGGTATATGCAAGCAAGCGAGGGAGTGAGCTAGGAAGTCTAGTGCTTACGCTCTATTCGCTCACTCTACTTCAACCAGAGATGCCACCCGCGCAATACCTCATTTGCATAGAGATGAATTCTTGACGGGGTTCTTGTCTTACAGACGAGTCTCACTCCGGCATCTTTTTCAGAGTTTAGAAAGGTGATGCAGGGCAGTGGCTCACCTCGGTGACCTTTTCATCTCGACGACCTTTCCGTCGGCCCGTCCTGATTTTGAGACTTATTACTTAACGATGTCTGCGCTCTGTGCCAAGTGGTACTAGGATGGATTGTTCCATTTTTGTCTGGGGACAATTGTTTGGTCACTTGAGATAAGGCACCTGCAACCATTTGTGCAACCAGGTTCACAGTACGATTTTTAGAGTTCGCATACACAGACAGAAAAATGTAACCAGTTACATTCAAATATGTTGTCAGGGAATACAGTATGAGATTGAGGCCAACAAAGTTGATGAAATTTAATAGAAATTGTGAATTTAAGATTTTATGATGAACTTTGAACCCTGTGCCTCGACCCGTTAAAAAAAAAACATGCGGATTTGGGAGAAGATGAACAAATAAATCTCTGCTCCCTGACCGGGAATCGATCCAGGGACCCTCCAAACATCAACCACCGGCCCGTGTAGACAAGCCACGGCTATCAGCTTCACGTTCGTCACTATATAGGCTCGGTCGATTACGTCATGGAAAACCGTCAATTCATGCGCTGGGAGATAGGCTGGGTCGTGGTATTTGGTAGGGTTAGGGTTAAAGATTTTTATTTATTTATTTTGGGTTGAACATTTCAATCCAATTGAATGTTATCATTGTAAAGGTCTGTCAACAGATCTTTATTTTGATGAACCTACAACACACAGTTTTTGATGTTTCTTTACCAAGAATTTGTGCAACATACAAGCCAGGACATCTAAGATTAACCTGGCGACAAATAAACAGATAGATGAACAAACTGTCCCCTCCATATAATTTTATAGATATATATATATATATATATATATGCTTTTTGCAGCAACTTTGGGCCTTATTAATTTCTAAAAAAACTCAACATTTACCACCAAAACAACCCCAAAACAATTGTGTTGGTTATTTCTCCATTGATAACTTGATCTGCCCGGTTCCGCCTGGTTTTAATATACTACATCACATTTGTTTGTCTATACAAGTTTTTCAAACATGATTATCTGAAAATAGATGTTTGTAATGAAAAGAACCTTGTTTCTTTTTAAATGGTAGTTTTCCTCTGCAATTTTTTTATCTGGAATAGACATTTAATTTTTTTTTTTGCATCATTGATTTCTTGGTTTTTAAACTGTGTATCACTTTTCTCCTGCAAATATTTATCAATCTGAAAATAGACATTTTAACCTACAAATTGTTGTATTGTGTTATATGCTTTAATTATTTATAACCCCAATTTCAATTGGATGTGAATTTGTTCTCTTCAATTTCAAGACATCTTGTTTATCTCTAAATCTAACACTTTCCAAGCAAATAATTATCTGAAAATAAACATGTTTTACCAAATTTTGTTGTATTTACTATTGTGTCATTAATTTCTTGATGCTGGAAAGCTTTTAACCCGCGATTAAAAGCCTGTCAAAGTCATACATTTTGATTGATTGAATACTCAATCCTGTATTTTGTTATTCTTAAATGAGTAAACAACTAAATAATACATAAAATTAAAAAATTGATTGATTGATACTCAATCCTGTATTTTGTTATTCTTAAATGAGTAAACAACTAAATATACATAAAATTTAAAAATTGATTGATTGAATACTCAATCCTGTATTTTGTTATTCTTAAATGAGTAAACAACTAAATATTACATAAAATTTAAAAATAACAATTGAACAAGCTTCTTAAACTGAGATGATTTTTCCACCTCAGGGTTAGATGTAGTACCGAGCTGCCAGCCTATGGAGATGCGACCGAATGGAGCACCAACACTAGAGCAGGGTGGTGGTTGGGTTCAAATTGATATTGCCTATAGAGTGTGTCAGCTGGAGAGGGGAGGTAGGGCTGAGGGGGGAGGTAGAAGAAGAAGAAAAAAAATAGATTAACTATTATTATCCTCCATCATAAGTCCACAGGGCCTATAAAGAGAATGATGTATGCATACACTGTGGCAGATTAAATTGAGAATATTTTGTAATAGTTACACCAACAATTCATACTTCCTTTCCAAACTAAATTGTAATAAGAATGATGGCGATTTGTCCCTCATCTGACAATGTAAACCTCAATTCAAAACAGTAACGTTTTGGATAAGTTAACTTTTTCTCCCCTTTCTAGGCCCCACTGATTTGCAACGGACCAGGATTCACAAATATCAAATTTTGCATGGCACAATTATTTCTTCGCTTTATGCCATGATGACACATAGATAACCCGCTATGTAGCAATCTCTGGGCTGGTCATCAACAGCATTGGTGACCAACTATTGCGTGATATCATAAACATCATCAGTTGACTGGCCAGGTTTACTCATCCTTGCTGATGGATGATGAAGATGTTGTTTTCCTCCTCCTTGGATACGCAAACATCACCAGTTGACTTAGTCATACTACCATCTGCATATGAGCAAAGGAATGCATAGACAATCCTTGGCACTTATCCATTATTTACTGTGTTTATTCACTAGTAGAATCTGCCAGAACTTCGCTTATACAACTTGGCTTTTATCCAGTGCGATGTTCGTCTTAGTATCTTATCCATTATTTCATTTTGTATTTTTTGGTTTTGTGTATGTAAAGAGCAAAATAGCCCAACAGACATCAATCAAACTGGTAGTTCTCTGCAAAGATCTCTGATGGGCTGCTGCAACTCAGAAAATGTAATACAAGAAACACAAATGGGCAGGTGTTAAAAATTCCATGAAAGTGACCAAGAATAAGATAACCATGGAAGCTTTCACATTAACTTCACTAATACAACAACTTGGCTTTTATCCAAAATGATGTTCATCTTACTTTGTAACTTAACCATTTGCATTGTCTTACAAGGGGAAGCTTTTACATTAACTTTGCTGATTCAACAACTTGGCTTTTATCCAATATGATGTTCCTCTGAGTGATATAGGTGATGTATCATAACAAATCGTTTTCCATCTACTAATTTGTTAAATAGAAAGCATCAAAACAGGAAATGTAAGAAATGCATACCTGGAAACCAAATCGGAATATTTCTTGAACCTTGCGCTTAGATTTAAAAATGGGTCGTTTTGCACTAATGGTGATGATGTACTCGATTGAGTGGTAGAAGAATGTGATGGCTTCAATGTACAGTAGCAAAGCGTTGTTAATTTTAGATAAACCATGCTGCTATGGAAACCAGCACGTCGATCGAACCGCACCACACAGATAATGTGTTTACGCGATCGCATCCGCAGTGTGTTGTTTTGGAATGATCGCTGTTTACATCGACTTTTAAAACTAAAAGGAACTTGATTGCTATTTCAATTTGGTAATTTTAGTGTTCAGGTATTGAAAATAGTTTAAATGAAATGGTTAAAAATGAAGAACAATTAAATTATGTTCTTATTTGCATTGTCTATTTATGAAATGGCATTCAAATTCTTGGTCGTTGTTGAAAGGGATTAAATCATGTTTCAGCGTAAAATGTGCATCCCCAATCTACAACTTGCGTTCTGTGCGTCTGCTGCGTGTCAATTTGACTTGGGCGTTACCCACGTGAAATAAACCACGCAGGCAGCGTGAATGCCGTTGTAGATTGGTGGTGCACATTTTACGCTAACATGATTTAATCTATACCCACTCATTTGATACACGTATGGATAAGATTATATCGTAGAAGCAAAACTAGCCCTGACGACTGCCCCCTCGTTCTATTCATCTATGGTAATGAGAATGAATGGTAGAGAACATGATAACATTTAAATGTCAAACTAGCCCCGACTATTGCCCCCTCATTTTAAAATGTCTCGCCAGCTATGGCCAAAATAGCCAATAGCTGTAATGTGTCACAGATAAATACACCATTGTGTCTGATGGCTGTATTAATGCTGCAGCAAAGTGAATGACCAGTCGCTTATGGCTTGTATGCTACATGTAGTCTCGTTGCCCATTTAAGTCATTTGCCATTTGCTATTCTCTGGTGGGTGCCAGTATAAGGTTGATGAACTTGTGTTTACTGTAAAGCAACAACATTTTGCTAGCATTTTAATTTCTCTAGGACCTGTATTCACTAAATTAAAATGCCTCTAATTAAGATTTTATTCATAGGTTAACATAGCCTGATGATTCAAATTAACAAAATTAAAATGCCATTAAAAGGTGGTGACATTTTAGTGTTTTACAGTATTCCCCTATAAGACAGTGTGCATTTTACATAGGGTTAATCCTTCACACGAAATGCATGTTGAAATCCTGTGTGGTCACATATTTTATTTCAATTTTTTAAAAGAAATTGTAGGCTTAATTAAATCTTAATTGAATAGACAATATGTGATGTGATCAAGCAAAATGAGTCTCAAATATTGATTTTAAGATACAGCCAAACTAATGAGATTATGTCATTTGTTTCCTATTGTTTTTGCAACCCTTCAACTGCTCATATCATTGGAACCAATTGACCAATCGTAATTGAGTTTTCTGCAAAATGTAGCTTTTCAAATGATGAATGCCATCAAGCAGAAAAATGAATGTGACTGACTTGAGACTCATTTTGCTTGATCACACAACATAATTTATGTTTGTTGCACTATCTACTGAAGATAGCTTTTGTGTGTCTTTAGAATTTTTAAAACAAGTCAGGAAATGCAACATTTGTTGATTGGTCCTATGTTAGATACTCACCTACTCTGTCTTTTCAGCATTGAATACACACTTAAAAATAGTTAAAATGACCCCTTTTAACCAACTGAAAAAGTGTTAAATATGACACTTTTCCCAGTCATTTATGTCCCTTTGTTGTGTGAAATGACCGAGAAAATGACAGAACCTTGGTAAAAAACTACCAGAAAAGGGTCATGTTTAGCCCTTTTTCTGTTGGTGTATAATTGACCCTAAAACTACATATTTTTAAGTGTGTACAGTTAAATAAGCCAGTTAATTAGGGTATTGACAGTATTTGAATAATAAGTGTGGAGTTCTTGTTGCTGATTAGAAAATTAGCGTATGAGTAAATTAATTAGACCAAGAACAGATACAAACATCGCTTGATGATGACAGAAGGTCTTATGAACCTCATTGGAGCACTTTATCTCTTGCTAACGATGTAGGGTAGATGCACTTCTGTCATTCCAATAACTCAGAGCTCATTTTTACGGCATTCATTTTCCACAGGCGATATGTACTTTTGTGCAATTCATAATCGTACTTCACTGATTTTTGTTTTCTCTTAAGGTATAATTGAAGGCATAAATGATGTGTCCTCATTATTGTAAAAAACATATAATTACTTTTTTAATTTTGTAATGTGACTGTTTACTTTCTTTCATGATTGTATGTGTATCTCTGTGATGAGTCCATCCATCAGAGGCTAATTATCTTCTTCACACTTTATTTGGATGTTGCCTATTGTCTGTTCCATAAGGCAATGACAAACCCTAACTGTTCTACAGGCCCATTCGACCCATTCCCTTCAAATTTTCCTCTTTTTATTTTTTTAAGAAGATATATTCTTGGCCTAATAGTGCTGCTGTTGGATTTCTTGATGTAACATTTTCAAGTGTTCATCATCACCAGCAAATCAGATTAGACGACTAGGTAGATTGCGCTTTACAAGTTGTTAGTGCGTTGCTATCTTCTGAAGATAGCACAACATACAAGCCATATCAGCCTTATTCTTGCTTAGTGTATAGGGTATTTGAAGATGCAAAACCTGCCCTCCAAAAGCCCGTCACTGTTTACATAACAAGTCTTATAAGTTTAGAATTAACTAGAGAGTCTGAGATAGGTCAAAGGTCAAATACCTTTAATGTTTCTTTGAATGTCAACCGAACTACCACAAAAAGCAATCCTTCATTTGAAAATGTTATGCTTGAAAAGAAGGTGAAATTATTCATGAAATGGATGTCATTTTTTCAAATATTTAGACACCCTTTTTCAAATAAAAATGCTTCATTTAAATCCCACAAGACTCAATAGAGCAACTAGTTCTTATGGTTCAAATGTGTACTGCTGTGGCGGATCCAGGATTAAAATTTACGGGGGGCTGACCAAGGTTTTTTTAATTGGTACCCCCAACAAATCGTAGAAAGGTCCCCAATTTGTTTGCCGTCAGCACGTGAAATTCTGCTAAGTGGTGGGGGGGGGGGGGGGGTAGCGATGTGGTTGTCCCAAACTGGCAACAAAAAAATCGCATGGTACAAGTGGCAAATGTACCGGCGGAACCAACCTATGCCTCTGAAAAAGGTCAAGTGGTACACAAAAAAGGTATATTGTCAAATTTTACGGGGGCGCCCGCCCCCTCCGCCCCCCCCCCCCTGTATCCGCCACTGTACTGGTTATACATATCGGCATCCTGAAAAGTACAGTACCTCTAAAATCATTATCATTTAATAGCCTGAGCTCTTCACACATGTGATCTAACCTTATGATGCTTGTCGCAAAAAGGTTTTACCATCAAGTAATTTGTCTGGAGTGCCACATGATTATACAGTTGAACAAAAAGGCTAAAGGTTCATCGACGGTTCATCTTTATGTAACTCAAGTCACATGGTGAAGAATTCTTTCGCTGATTGGCATAGCGGCCCAAAGATACAGACCGACGTTCAAATGTCGCGACGGCTCGGATCATACAAACGACCTATGTGACGCCCGTTGTAAATATTACAAATGCCAATTAATTAATTAGTCTAGGCTGCCTTGTGATTATGCACTCATCATCATGTTGTACATACACAACAATGTCGATGTGTTACAAGTTTTGTGAGTAGTTTGGCTGAGTTTCAACCAGGGGAGGGAGGCACTCATATAAAAGTTGTAAGCATCCGTGTGAGTGCATCCTTAGAACCGCCCTTGTCACAGATTCTCAAAGAGGAAAAAGTGACCATTAAAGCACCATGTTCTACATATTTTCTGACCTCTCAGGTCAGGTTGGTCAGGTGGGATTTTCTTCTTCAAAATGTTCTATATTTTGTTCCAAAAAAAATCAAAAATTCCATAAAAATCAGAACATTTCAAAAAAGAAAGAAATACAAAACATTCCAAAATTGTTCCAACCATTTTTTGTAAAAAAAGTTTTTTTCCTCTCAAATTCTAAAAGATATGGATTGGTTGGTATTGTAGAACAGGTTTTTTCTCCATGGCCTTAATAAGGACATTGCTCAGTGAATTGTACTCTTAAGCTTGAGGTAATGAAACAGACAACTGAACCTATGACTGAATACCCACATTTTATTTCTGATCATGGCTATTCTATTTGCCAGTTTTAGCAGGCTATTTCGGACCATGATGAATGTGAGTGTTGGCTCAAGCTAACTTTGTATAATGAGTGGCCCCCCCCCCCCCCCCCCCCCTTCCCGGGGGAGTTTCAACTGTGATTATGCAACATACCGACGATGTATGTACACAAATCAAGAGGCTTCTAGTGCGTCATCATCCAAGACATGTGATTCCTACTTTATGACGTCATACAAACCCATCTGGTGTCAAGTCACTCTTTAACCAAGCCCACAATGCATTGCGTTCTTGAATAGGGTAACTTTTACATCATCTGCTTTTAAACTCTGTTTGGCATTGGAAATGGTATGTGGCATAGTGAAACAGATGCGATGTAGTGTGCAGGCATTTCAGATCAGGTCCATGTCAGAAACTGACATAAATCTTGCATTAAAACCCTAACCCCACTGCATCATTCAAAATCATCCAAAATAAAACCATCCAAGCGGTGCGCAGCACCGCCCTCCGAGCTATGCTCGGACAGGGGGGTTTCTAAGGGGGGATGTGGCCCCCTCAGAAGTAGAATTTTTTTCAATTTTCGAACATATTTGGTTCGATCTGGTGTATACTTTTGACCAACATCTTATCGAAAAGCCACCTCTTCATTTCCAATCAATATATATTTGTTATCAATGCAAGAAAGAAGTAGAGCATATACTGATTTTTTCTTAATTTAAGTATAGATTGTTTAAAAGCTCGAACAGGGGGAGTCTGAGGGGTGATGTTCCCCCCCCCCCCCCTCTTCTTCCTCTTTTTTTGTTTCCTTTTTTTGTTTTGGGTAGAGGGGGGGGAGGGCCCGGGCCCGTCGTGCCCCCCCCCCTCCCCCACTGTATCCGCGCCTGCGTGCTGCTGCATTGGCTTGATGACGTCACCTACTGCAGGCATATGTGGGCACAAAGTTGGTGCCTGCATATGCGCTGGGGGAGTTAGTTCTGTCGATAGGGGCACAGACTTTGGTGCGGATGGTCCCGGGATCGAATCCCGGGGGGGGGGGGCTCAGTGATTTTTCAGGTTAAACAAATTATATATTTTCCCCCTCCCCAATACATGTACACGCAAAAACATAGCCGCGGGAGTTAGGTTAAATGTGCTAATGTGAGATTCATGTTGTTGCAGTTTCAAAAATGTTAGAATAAAATTGTAGCTTTTAGATTGTAGATAGAATAGGTTTTGATAATACACTTTTCACAAGATATAGTTTCCTCATTGATATAGCTGCATTAGCTTGTGGCTGTTTGCTATCTTTGAAAATGGCATATCATAGAAGACATTGAGGAAATGGTGTACTTTAGGTTCCACACTTGTTTCAAGTCTTTGACGGAGTAAAATGCACTGTTTGGTTTCATAAGAACCCGTTTGGTTTTGATAGGCAACCATTATTTTACCATGTAGTTGATACATACCCGGTACACTTAATCTGAAAAGTAGACAAGATTATGAATAATTAATATACACACACAAACTTTGCACAGATGATATAATAGGCTGCCGTTGGGTCTATTAATTGTTCTAAATTTTGTAACATCCGAATGGTATGCTGTCAAAACGCAATGTGAGAGAAAAATGGGACACGGTAGAAACGCTAGACTGCTGAACAAAGGCGAAATTCGCGGGCCAGTAAACACCAATCCTACATGGCTGAGGAATGGCCAACACACTTGAGCACCTACAAAAATCAATGGGCTGGGGCCTTATCGCTGAAAGCAAATCAGAATAATTTAGATTCTCAAAATAATTCTATACTAACAAATGCTTAAATAAGCTGGCTCTCTACTACTTCTCTCAATAAGTAATAAGTATGTACTAATTAATAGAAATCATCATTTGAATATTTGCGTAAATTAATTTGACCTATAAACCATAGGCAAGTCCGCAGATAGTGCTTTAGCTTGGTTTATAAAAGGTTGTATGAACCTCTGTTAAGAACTTGATCTCTTCCTTACGGTATGCTTGTAGGGTGAACCTACGTCATTCCAATGAAGCGCATTTTTGTGGGTTAATTCTTCACGGGTCGACATGGCACTATAACGTTGAAACGAAAATCATGAAATTAATGGCACATGTTCGTGCCCACTTTTTTTGCACAAGATATGCCCGGTGTGGGGGGGGGGGCTATAATTTTTGGTAGGAATGTGCCATAAGTAAAATGAAAATTTGACTCTAAAATTCACCAGTTAAAAAAAAAGGAAAAAGAACTTGTATGTTTACCTGTGATCCGTAATTCCCCCTCATTTTGTTTGACAGATTTCACCTAAAAACAAACCACAATTTTTATACCGATTGTTTTTCAATGTTGCCAAATGTGTTTGAAGAAAATTGTGAATCTCAAGAAATTAAACCCGTTGATTTACTAAGAGTACCTATGAAGCCAGAGGATGATTCATTGGGTAAGACAAGACCTTTTAACAGCACATCCCCCTTCCCATAGAGATGTTTGCCAGTGGGGGGGGGGGGTACTGGTGGCGCATCATGTGACTTGATGTTATGACGTACATAGAGAATATACTCGATACTACGAGATGACTCGAGTGTCTGGCAAGCAGCCAATGAATCAACGTAATTACATTAGTTTCTTATCCATAAACATCACGGAGATCCCATCCAGCACGCGATGCGTCAGCTGAGGCGAGATGATATCTCATTTGAGATGCAATTGGTGGACAGGGGAATGTGATGGTCCAGTCGTAGAGATAAAACAACGAGAATCGTGTCGTATTAAATTTGGATAAATTTGATTATTTCCAAGTGTGTTTGCATTCCGTCAATATAGCGTACCACTTGGGTCAGTACGGTCAAAAACCTCTTTGATGAGGACATAACAAGCCACTGCACCAAGTCCATTCCGCACACAGAATCGCTGCACTCAAATCAAGTACATGAATTGTTTTCCCCCCAACTCCTCTGTCAGAAGTCGATTCTACACACAAAAAACAATGCATTAAGGGCTATAGTATTGTTTCCCTTATCCATTACACTGCAAATGTGGTACCAATATTTTGACCAACGTTTGGTTTCATATGAACAATCTAATTTGTTGGTCAAACTGTTGACCAACTGCTTTTGGAACAAATTTTAACCAACACTTGGTTAAAAATATACCAACACTGTTGGGCAAAATGTTTTACCAATTGTTGTGCAAATATAATGATTAAACAGTTGGGTAAGAGGAAATATAATTTGACCAACTGTTGGGTTTTCTGTAAAACATTTGTTGGTCAATGTAATGAGAAAATTTAACAATTTTGATTTTATTCAAATTTCAAAAACTTTACCCAACTGTTGCGAGTTTTAGTCAAAATAAATGTGATGATATCGGTTTTGTTGGGTAAAGCTTGACCAACAAATTAGACAAATGCTTTGCCCAACCGAGTGAGTCAAAGATAATGACCAACACATTTGCAGTCAGTGTATTGTATTTGTCCATTTAACACATAGAATCAACTTAGCCCCTTCCCACACTCTCCAACTTGGATCCAACTGTCACTTATACACGCTTATTAAAACTGCTTGGTGGGAGTGGGTGGGTATGGAGGTAGGAAAAACGGAAATGGATCACATTGAAGTCTGATAAGGAATGCAATCCTATAACCATATTACATTTCATCAATGTTTCACCACTGCAAAGACAATGGGAACAGTACATTTATGTATGCTTCTACACTTTAAGGCTAAGAGAAAAGGTCTGTCACACATATCCGCACGCATAAGGCTATATTAAACAAATGTTTTGTCTCAAAGCTCTTTCGGCAAGTTAGACGCGTGTTTAAGTAAAACAAATGTACGAGAATCGCGTTTAGTTAAACGCTGTGTCTAAAGTCAAAGTTAGAAGCGTGTTTAGCTTAAAACCGGGTTTAACTACGTACGAGAATACAAAGTGTTTAACGTCAAAGCACATTTTTTTATGACCGACCCGACCTGAGAGGTTCGTTCGCTAGAGAACAGGGTTTGGTTGTTTCCATCGCCTTAGATAAAACACATACTCAATACTCAATTTAGAGATACGCTACCATTCCAATGTTACACAATTGGTTTTACAGACCTGGGATTCATCAGCAATCCAATTGTCTGTCTGTGATGAGAATCAAAGTAATTTCACTGTCTGTATGAATCTTCTTTATTCAACCAAAATTATATTAAAATAGGACATAATCATGGCTGGTTATGCTCGATTTAATATGGCTTATTGCACAAATGATTACAAGAAATCATATAATATTTGTTTTGAAAGGCCATATTCATTTCTATTCTTAGACATTTCAAATGACTGAATTGCAGACATTTTAATGTTATTACTTATATTATAAGGATGGGGGTGGACACCCTCAACTCTCTCTGGGTAGCTAAATGCTTATCCGTATTTTCAAGGGACTTAGAGGAAAAAAAACAAGAATGGAGGATATTAAGATATGTTTTATATTACATCTTCAAATTTGGATACATTTTCAATTAAAATTGTACGGGTAAATCTGAATAAAGATTGTAAGCAAAATTGTAGTCTTAACGTAATCAGAAAAAAAGCTTAAAAGTTAAAAGGCCTATTCAACGACCCTGCCTTTGGCCTGTCCCTATGCCAAACCTTTAGACTTGCCACTTCAGAGAATAGGAAATGAAAAATGTGAACCCTTTTAGGCCCAATTGTTGTGTTGCTTTCAGCGACTGACCCAAAAATCTATAAACAAAAATTAGGATCACTTTTTTTTAAAAGATCAATCCAAATTGTCAATTTATCACTATTTTCTGCTTGAAATGAATAAGTTTGCTTGAATTAATAGTTTTTAAGGTATTATCACAATAGACCATTTCAAATTGAGATCGGAAAAGTTCGGAAAACAGGTCACATGGACTAGGTAGTATAGTGCTTTCTTCGCAACGGTTGATCGCATTCATAGCATTGGTTGACTGCCTATAGTCGATTCGCAGACATTGGCCGATTTTAGCGATTTACCATTTCAGTAAAGAGGTAACAGAAGCACTCGAATTTAATCGTAATATGCAAGGTCAATACCGTGTCTTCGTGTGCATGTACTACTGTGATGTAGTCACCACTATGTACCTAGTGACAGGGAACTTGCGGTTGGATTATCGGCATTACGATAAAGAAATGTATTGTTATTCAGATAAATTGATAAAGGTATTCAGGCGGTCTCATAGCCAGTAATACTTTATAATCCGTATCTTGGTTGATATAATTGTTTTTCCATTTAATTAGGACAAATGGTTTTGTACCTAGGTATATAAAAAAAAAAGATTATTTAATTATTTTCCGGTTTTTTTCTCGCAAATAAATACGTATAACTGTTATTTTCATTTTAATGTTTCCTTTATTCCATTGTAGATCGAGAACACAACTCGAATTAAGCAAGTAAGCAAGTAAGCATTCCACGTGCATAATAAAAACGGAAAATAATAAAAAGTATCCACTAAATTATGAATAGGTAAAATGACATACATAATATTTTTCTTTCGAAACCTGTATACGGTCGATGATGGTCGTTTTTATTGTGGTAACCGCTTCCAAAGGGATAACACATTTGAAGCTGCTGGATTAAGTTTTTGGTTGTCGTGATTGTAAAGCTATATGATCAGCCCTATTCATAAAGCCACACTATCATAAATAGCATTTGATTATGGAGCACAAATAATCATGATAATAACATCTATAAAAGTACCGCTGTTTCATCATTGGTCAAAATGGGTTCCTCTAACGCCCAATGGACGAGGTCCGTCCAAAATCGATACCGATGCGCCAGAGTTTATGAATCTACTATAGTGGTTTACTATGTTAACAGTAACATACAAGCATACACCCATGAGAAGTAAAACTAGTAGCGAGACTATTTTGTTTTTATCAACAATGGCGTCGATTCTGGCGACTTCAAAATGTATTGAGCTAAATACAACTTTTTGAGGGAGACAATCTCTAACCAACATCAGCGCAATCCACACACAGGTTATTAAAGACACCCGGATGAAACACGTTTGTTTTTCAGTGGATGACTCGGAGTCATCCACCGATGTCAAAAACACTCGGCTAATCAGAAACATTCGGAACTAATTGAGTATTTTCGGATTTGAAATGGTCTATAGAAACATTAGTAAAATTGGCATTTACCAGTTTAGTTTTGTCTTGACATGAACCACAAAGGCCATGGTCTGTTAGTAATATCACAGAAATTAAAAAACCCAACAAAACAAAACCTACCTCCAAATGTTTTGCACTTAGAGCAACACAACTATTTATTAATTTTGACCAAGCAAATTGTCACCTCTGTATAACTGAGAACAAATTTACCTCAAGCGAAGATTCTCCCCACCCCCACTGATACATTCATTCTGTTAGGCCCCTGCCCTGAAATTTTTACCCCTTCTTTTTTTAAATACAGGCTGTAACAAAAAATATTAAAAATATCTCCCGTAGAAATTCTGTTTCGAATTTTAATGGTTTGCAAGGGGAATTTTCTTAACTTTCGAATAAGCTTTGTTTCATGACAATCGATGTTCGGTAAGCAGAGATATGATCAATTGTCTAAAGTAGTCATGAAATCACCTGGGCCACTTTGGTTTAATCAATGGCAAAACCACTGGGATGAATATGCATGGAATCGAACCAGGAACATAGCAGTAGAGCGCTCTTGTTAGACAACAATGGATCGTTTCAAGTGGTTAAAAGTATTACAAAGAAGGTTAGGTCTTTCAAAATATTATTTATTTATTTTATGAATTTATTTATTCAAATGAAATAAAAACTATTTGAAAAAGAATTATATTGTTCTCTTTAATGCTCCTTGCATGATACCCTAACCATTGAATTTATACAAGCAAGATTGTATGATATTATTGTGAAAGTGGCCCAACCCGATTTCTAGACGACTTAGTAGATTGGTCATAAATTGTAAACGCAAGTAGTTAAAAAGACCAAATAAAATGATTCTGGTAGCCAAAACGGAACTTAACATAGAGTGTAAGAGATTTTGACATTGCAAGATTTTAACATTGAACTAAAAATAAAATTGCGATTGTATAACTTTTTTTGTTACAGTCTGTATATCGCCTTCATCTTGAACTATAGTCGATTCGCAGACATTGGCCGATTTTAGCGATATACCATTTCAGTAAAGAGGTAACAGAAGCAAAAGATGGGGAGGCACTCGAATTTAATCGTAATATGCAAGGGTAATACCGTGGCTTCGTGTGCATGTACTACTGTGATCATGGTGATGTAGTCACCACTATGTACCTAGTGACAGGGAACTTGCGGTTGGATTATCGGCATAACGATAAAGAAAATGTATTGTTATTCAGATAAATTGATAAAGGTTTTCAGGTGGTCTCATAGCCAGAAATACTTAACGTAACGTTTATAATCCGTATCTTGGTTGATATAACTGTTTTTCCATTTAATTAGGACAAATGGTTTTGTACATATATAAAAAATGATTATTGAATTATTTTCCGGGTTATTCTCGCAAAAAAATACGTAGAACTGTTATTTTCATTTTAATGTTGCCTTTATTCCACGTGCATAATAAAAAACGTAAAATAATAAAAAGTATCCACTAAATTATGAATAGGTAAAATGACATACATAATATTTTTCTTTCGAATCCTGTAACGGTCGATGATGGTCGATTTGTTTTTATTGTGGTAATCGCTTCCAAAGGGATAACACATTTGAAGCTGCTGGATTAAGTTTTTGGTTGTCGTGATTGTAAAGCTATTTGATCAGCCCTATTCATAAAGCCACACTATCATGAACAGCATTTGATTATGGAGCGCAAATAATCATGATAATAACATCTATAAAAGTACCGCTGTTTCATCATTGGTCAAAATGGGTTCCTCTAACGCCTAATGGACGAGGTCCAAAATCGATACTGGTGCGCCAGAGTTTATGAATCTACTATAGTGTGGGCTGCATTTAGAAACTTACAATATTAGCACTTCCTTAATTTGATGTACATTACTCAAAAAGTAACCGATCAGAGACTAAATGCTTGTGTTCTAAATTCATAATCTAACAACACCATATAAGTACTGAAGGTGTTGGTTATTTTTTTCCCACTTTGATATTAGATACCGGGGGGGGGGGGGGGGGGGCACTCAACTTTTTTTTGGGTAGGGGTGTGCCGCCCAGGGTCTCAAAAAGGGGGGCTACAGAACTGAACTGAGTTGATTTTATGACGAAAAATAGGGTCTTAGGAACTGATTTTTTGAAAAAATAGGTCTTGAGAACTGGCCTAAATTTCAATTTTGATAAACAAGAACGCAAATTTTGGTGTTAGAACGCAAACTTTTCGAAGAATTGGGGCTTTGGAACGCAAAATTTTGTGATTTTTGAATTTTCAATAAAATTGGGGGTCTTAAGAACTGATGCAGGCTCAAAAGGGGTC
Source organism: Ophiura sarsii (assembly GCA_035610835.1). Classification (NCBI taxonomy): domain Eukaryota; kingdom Metazoa; phylum Echinodermata; class Ophiuroidea; order Amphilepidida; family Ophiuridae; genus Ophiura; species Ophiura sarsii. The sequence continues at coordinate 68,125,446 of CM069445.1, forward strand.
ATAAGAGCTAGCAGCAGAGGGTAAAAAAGGGGGTCTTCAGCGCGGCACATACCTATACCCTTTTTCAATGTCAGTGTCCCTCCCCCCCACCCCGGATTAGATATTGCTCATAAGTAGGCTGTATTGATCATTTTGAACATCCCTGACATCATACCTGATTCATATCTCCCAATAGGCCGACGAGATCTCGCTGCCACTCAGTGGCATGGCAATAGCAAGGGGAAAGGGGAGGGGGAATGGGAATTGCCCCTTCCCCTCCCCTTCCCCTTCCCCACACATAATATTGGAACCAGTCGGTCATTGTCGGTCAGGCGTGTACTTTACATTACACCTACACAGTGTTAGATCAAAATTGTCTAACATTGTAGATACTTTTTTGAGCATCGTATACTTGTGTAACAGAGAGTAAAATGGGTTACATAATGGAGACTAATAATGACAATTGTCTGTCTGGCAAGTATACACAATTATCAACACTGTTCACAAGTATCACTGATTACATGGCATGTCTGACCCCTGGATGGACCTTATGGCAAATTGTCTACATGTAGCTAGGCTTAATTAAGACAATTGTGTGTTCGCTAGACTATATATTACTTAACACATTTCCTATCATCCATATGTAACCGGTGAAAACCAGACAGAATCTAAAAATATCATTATATTTTTCACATTATATAATGTTCACCGTTTGGAGCTTTTCCCGGACCAGGACAGTTTAATTGCAATACAATTTTGATTTAGAAAAAAAATGAATGCGAAATTACCCAATACAGGAATGTCAAGGAAGTTTACATTTACCACGCAGCAGGCTTATCTGCAGACGACATTCCAAAATTTCACAAAATGTTTCACAAATGTTAAAATTGTTGAATTTCATTACCATATTTGGAATCATAATGTGAAATGCATTGCATTGCATATGCAAATAAGTACAAATATGCCTAGTATTGGTTCAGGAAATCTTGAGATAGACTTTGAAAGTTGAGCAAGGTTTCTGAAAATCTGTTTTGTATAATGGACATGGTAACATAATAGCTGTGTAGAAAGTGTTAAGTAACAGTAATTCAGCAGACATCCTTGCGGGAAAATATCTAGCTGTAATGTCAAGGACTTATAAAAGGTGCAGCTGTGTTATAAAGACATTTAATTAATTCAGCGACATTCAGTTTATGCTGTTTTATTATACAGTGATGTTAACGGGTAATTAAAGTAAATTTGTTACTGACGTCCCCCCCTTTCCCCAGCAATAGAATAGGTGGTGTGGTTCTATGAGATGTTTGAATGACAAGTTAACTTATTTTGCAGATTTTTCCTTATGTTATATTTGGGTTTTGGGAATAAAACTGTCTGACCAAGATAGGATTTATAATTTTATTTATAGATCGCTCGCAATATCATGGTTTGTATTTGGTATTTTTAGTAGTCTATGCCTAAATATAGCAATGTGTATCTAAAAATAAATAACCCCATTTAATTATAGAAATCAGATCTATAAATAAAGGAATTAATTGGTTTACTATCCTCAATCATTTATTTACACAGTGTTGCTTAGATTACTGTACACAGAGTATATTTGTTTATCGCAATGGTCAGGAAACACTCAATTATTGCCCTGTGTGTGTTTTAAGTGAAATATTAAGCATGTGCTTTTTTCCATTTCACCAGCTTGATAGTCACAAACTACATTACTTATTTTCAAATATTTGAAGGGGGCGTAGGGGGAGGGGGGGGGGGGCTACTCATGTATAAAAGTTGTAATCATTTGTGAGAATGCACTCTCAAAAACTTCCCTTATCATGGATTCTCAAAAAGGAAAATGTGACGCTTAACATGGGTTCGAGTGTAATAAAAAACAAGGTGAAATAAGTGTCTATAAACTTCACAAATTTTGTTCATCTATCGCATTGGTGAATGTATGTATTAATTGATAATGTTTCAAATATTAGAAGTATTTTATTCTGATGGAGGGGTGTCTTTTATTCCGCATGACGGTGTGTCTTAACCCTAACCCCCCTGAATACTAAAGAATGCTAATCCTAAGTCCCTCTCCAAGCGCATGCGCCGCCGGTCTTCGATGACGTAGTCAACCGAGCCTATATAGTGAGCGCAGTATACCGCGCGAATGTGTAGCTGAGGGCCGTGGCTTAGTGGGTGGGACATGGGCTTGAGAACGGAGGGTCCCGAATTGAATCCCGGCAGGTTCCCGGAGATATAGTTGGTGTTTTTTCCTCTAAAATTGTGATCCCGGTCAAAAACCCTAAACTGGGGTTAGGGTTAAGACATCGTTGAGATGATGCAGATCTCTCAAATAAGATAATTTTGACTGTTCAAGTGCATTTCAAAATTTAAACAGATCTGATTTGAAATATTCCCATGATTTTATATAAAATTGATGTATCCCTTGCACACCCCACTTCTCCAAGTCTACCCGCAAAAGACAATAAAGAAGACATAAACATTTTAAATTTGGGAAATATAATAATATCTAATATCTTAAAAACTGGTCAATCCATGCTTTAACATTGGAAATTTTAAAGAAAATTAAAACAACAAATATATGACATACTGTGTAACCTGTACAAACGTGTTTCCCTTTGACCAGGCATGCTATCTTCAGTAGATAGTAAACATGATTCAAGTTAATTTTGTCATACAAAAGCCTGTTAAAAAGGATTTAAAACGAGTGCAATGCTATCAATGTGCTGCAGTATATTTAACCGAACAGAAAACAAAATCAAATAAAAAATATATAAAGAGCATTCAGTAAGTCAATGGGGCTTTCAAATAACGAAAAATTTCGTAAATAAAAAACTCCTTTTTGGAAAAAGTTCAAACTTGGCATGTCTTCTTTTCTTATCAATATACACATCCTCTGCTATTTTAAAGCAAATCAATGGCGGTCACCGTAGCTGAATTAGCCACCTTAACCATCTGCATTAATTTTCAAAAAAAAAGAGGAACACTTAACAAAGATTTTGTTTATATAGCAATCAGGTTATACAACATATTCTGTACCATTTCCTCCATTCTGCTGTATTTGATGCAAACTATAATAATGTTGATTCTATACTTGTGGTAAAACTATTATTAGTTCAAACAACAGTTTCCCAGACAGTACCCAAATAGTCCCATATGTAGTTGTCCTTTAGTCAGACAGACTCGTTGGGAATCGATGACCTTTTAAAATATAAATCTTACATTGAAACAGACACAATTTTTAAAGAAATATTTCTACATGTAAATTTTCAATATTTGTTCACTACACTTTTTGTATCTCTGTAATATGTAAGATGTATTGATTGGTTTTTCAAGTAAAAGTGTTATTTTGTTTCATTTTACAAATTTGACAATAGCATTTATCAAATATTTTACCCTGTTTACCAGTATGATGAGTACATGCCCTGTACTGTTAAAAACCTGCTTGAAATTTGTAATGTTGTTTTTGAAGGAAAAAAACATCAAGCTATATATCAAAAGCTTTTCTGACAATGTTATATGGGAGCTGTAGAGGGTCATTGCATATTTTTTCAGTGGCGTCGCTAGGATTTTCATATTAGTGACGTGGGGCGAGAAATAAAAGTTAACCGACAAGATATTACCGTCTTAATAAGTGTGAAATTTTGCCATTTTACATTAATGTTGCCATGATTAAGGTACATTTCAGCTTTAAACAAGCTTCTAAAAAACTAAAATTCGATTTTTGGCGGCACATTCGCACATAGCGCACGAAAAATTGGTATCTTTGTACTTATGACCATCATAATTATATGATTCCTCTTGTCGAATGAACCGACGGTGCCAATCGCAACCAACAAAACTCAAATATTGGAGGGGCGATCGCGGCCCCCTTGCCCCCCTCCCCCACTCTGGCTACGCCACTTATATAGATAGATGGATTTATCATTGTTGCACCAATCAGAGACATTGTTAAAATAATACTCTAAATTTGTAATAAAGATTGGTGTGACATAACTTAGAAGCAGTATTTTAATTGGTTATTCAAATGAGTATGTGTTGTAATTAGCCAATCATAAACACTGTTAAATAGGCAGGTAGTGCGCAGGAGGCATGGCCTAATGCATGCTCGGAAAATCCTGAAATCTGAAATCCTGACTAACCCACTTTTTAGGGGTTTTGTTACCTCTAAAAGTTGAAATGGCTGATTTGTCTATGGTTTTTTTTGCAATTTGGGACCTATGATTAGGGTTTTCCAGCACAAATCAACCCCATGTTTAGGGAATTTTCACAAATAAGCGACCCATTTGGGCGGCACATACCTTTACACCTTATATATATGAGTACCCCCCTCCTCCACCCTGAACAAACACTTCACCAAACATCTGAGACGAACCCCGAGGAGGATCATGACCGAAGACGGTGCGTCCGACCTAGTTTGGGTTTGCAGGAAATAGGGTAAACCCCACAGTAGGGGGAGCTCTCTGGGGATACCCTACAGCAGCGACAATTCACAAGGGGAATGTCCTGGCTATCTTGATAATGCTGGCACAATGAACGCCAATTGACCCAGGTTTAAGCGCCTTGAATCCCCGTCACTGTGACCAGTGCTGCAAGGTACGGAGTGTCTATATTTAGATGGTGTAGGACTATATTTAGTCATAAGGATGTTCAGGTTGATTTTAAATCACTCCCAGGTTTTGCACAGTCATTTGGGTTCACGTGGATTTTTTAGGGGCAAATGATTGGAATTGTTTGCCAGGATTAGTATTGGTGTTTATATATAGACTATGGTTTGGAAAATGACAACAGCGTGTTTGTAAAAAACAACGCTGTTGGTTGTATGATTCTTGGTTGAGCATTACCATCAGAGACATGGATGTTTTGGGCAGCAGGATCATTTCAAATTTCCTTGAATTGTTATCTTCAACAAAAGTGATAACAAGTTGATCCAAGGATTGTAAGCCATACACATGGCGCATTTCAATTGAATTTCAAGTAAATTCAACAAAGTTGGATAGAAAAAGGTCAGGGGCAATTTATATGTCATGGTGGTGCAAGGTGCAAATCCTCTTGACCCTTCTTTTTTTATCATCTCTTACTCAATTTTCATTCCATTTAAATCCAGGGGGTGTTACTCAGTGGAGGCCATATGGGAGTGCCGTTGCCATTTAACATGTTTGGTAGGTGATTGACCTGAAACCTCACACATTTATTTTTTTTTTTTTAAAAAATTGGGGGGGCGGGGGGGGGGGGGGGGGGGGGGGGGGGGGAGTGGTTAATTAATGATTATCACCCATAAAATGTTTTCATTATATCCAATAATGTTGCCATATACAGCTCTAAGGTAAACATGGGCACTTTCCTCCACAGGAAAACAAACAAAAAACAAACAAAAATTCACACAAACAAACCCCCAAAACAGGTAAATTTGAGAGTTAATTTTCATTTTGTAGGCCACTAAAGATATTTGAGTACACCCCTTGATTTGAATATTAATCATATAGTAGTAGCAGTAGACAATTAATGACCAATCAATTTTGTTGTTGCCATAGTGACCAGACATCCACAAATACTTGCCCTCAAATAGACATCATTCTTAGGACGTTATCTAAAGCTGCCACTAGGGGCAGAGACATTTTTAGAAATCCTCATGTTCCAACCATGTGTTCTTAAAATAAGGCTTAATCAGTCTCATAAAGTGGAACCGGTTTGCTCAACATAGTATGACTGTCATGTTCAATGTTACATTACCATAGCAACGAATGTATAAATACAAGAGTAGTCATAGGTTGTTAAATTGGGTAGTCCTTTGGGAAAATTGTCGATATTGGGGGGGGGGGGGGGGGGGGGGGGGGGCACACAGTTGCACTTGTATGCAATAGTGAATAATGTGTGTAGATAGTGGACTTTCAGAATTGATTCTCATTTGACCTATAGAGACCCTATATAAGTGTTGATTCTCATTTGACCTATGGAGACCATATAAGTGTTGATTCTCATTTGACCTATAGAGACCCTATATAAGTGTTGATTCTCATTTGACCTATAGAGACCATATATAATAAGTGTTGATTCTCATTTGACCTATAGAGACCCTATATAATAAGTGTTGATTCTCATTTGACCTATAGAGACCATATAAGCGTTGATACTCATTTGACCTATAGAGACCCTATATAAGTGTTGATTCTCATTTGACCTATAGAGACCCTATATTAGTGTTGATTCTCATTTGACCTATAGAGACCCTATATAATAAGTGTTGATTCTCATTTGACCTATAGAGACCATATAAGCGTTGATACTCATTTGACCTATAGAGACCCTATATAAGTGTTGATTCTCATTTGACCTATAGAGACCCTATATAAGTGTTGATTCTTATTTGACCTATAGAGACCCTATATAAGTGTTGATTCTCATTTGACCTATTGAGACCCTATATTAGTGTTGATTCTCATTTGATCTATTGAGACCCTATATAAGTGTTTCAGTATAGTTTCTTTCCTGTTTCCTTACTTTAAAACCATTTTCAAGTTTTATGACTCAAAATGCACCCACAAACTTTGTCAAAATTGTGCTTTTGTCGCAAAAAATGTATGCACAGCAAATGCACATCACACTTCATAACAAAACTTCCCTTGAACTATTTTTTGATGTGCATTGCCATCCATTTGTTCAAAGAAAGTGCATGTCCTGGAGTAAATGAACTTTTTATTTGCTAAACATGGACTGATATCAGAAAGAAAACGTGATTCTTAACCCGTTTTGTAATAAGAAATCATCAATTAAGTTGATATGAAGTCACTAGGTCATTCTAAATTAGGGAGAGTTGGTTTCAAAGCGAGGGGAGGGGCTTAACCCAGTTCATATGGGGGAAGTGCCCTTCCGTATTTCCATATTAGGAAACAGCCAGCCAACCTGTCAGAGGCTGACAGGTTTATTTGTGATACATATCCTTAAAATATTGGCACTAGTTCTAATTTTGTAATTATTAGTCACTTTGTGTGTATGGTGAGGCCATGAGGTTGCTGACTGCGCTGGCGGCTTATCATATGTTGCAGTAGCGTAACTAGGGTCTTCAATGTGGGGCATCAGAGGGCAAGCCTTGTAGCAGGGGGGGGGGGGGGGGGGCATAACCGACTATTTGTTGTATATACATAGGGTTTTTCATTTCATTCGGGGGGGGGGGGGCAAGCCATCTGGCAGGGGGAGTAAATGCCGCCCCCTCTGGTTACACCCCTGTATGTTATCCAGTAGTCATCTGGCATAGCAGTGGCATAAGAGAGAGGGCAAGCCCCCCCCCCCCCTAATTCACTTTTCGGGTACTTTTTGTGACCCCCTGCATTAAGGCTATACACTCTTAAAACAATGGGATCAGATTTATGCACAACTTCAGTGTACATACTTTGTATACGGAATAGCATATTCCTAGATTCCTACCTGCGTACGGAACAGTATCGTGTTCCAGGCTTTACGTTTCTCCTCCTTTGGTTTTTTGATCGCTCTTTCGTTTATAGTTCAAATAACTATCTTTCTCCCTCTCTTTATGTTTATTTTGAATTCGTTTACTCTTAGACTGATTGCTTGACTTGTTTGAGTTCGTTGCTCTTTTCTGTGGTCACAGTAAGTTCATCATAGCAGCTACATTGTTTTTGTATTCAAACTTACTACTTGGTATTTTCTACATGTATGCATGACTCCGTTTGATTGATTGAATGTTTAAAAACAGTAAACCAATAGTATGTATGAGCCGTATTGTAAGCAGATACTAAGCTTACTTGATATTTCACATAATATGCATGCATGATGCATTATGACTTGATTACAAAGTCCCATCATCAGATGATCAGTTTTATCACAGTCTAACAAAACAAGTAACAGTTCAATACCGTATATGGTCATGTGTTTTAAGCTCGCCTCCTTTCGCGTTACACACGGATTTTGGCTTTCGCGACATGATTTTAACTTTACACATTTATATTTGCTTGTATACCCCCCTGAGGTAGTAAAAGTATACATTTTCTGAAGGGAAATTGCATGAGAAAACCAAATATGCCATTAAAATTATAGTATGACCAAGAACTAAAATGGTATGATCGGAAATGTTCGGAAAAATATCAGAGTTTTTTAATTTTTAATTTGAGATCCATATATTTTTTATACCTACTCCTCTCATTATTTACTTTACATATTTGAATTCCTCATGAAATTACCCATTAGATGATACATAATTGTCAAAGTTACTACGTCAGTATGATAATTATACCGGCTAGTGAATATCTCCAATTTTTATTTTATATATTTTTAGAATTTTCAGAAATATTTGTTTAAGGATGAACCCTTCCCTGATATAAACTGCATTTCTGAATTCCTCTAGTTACAAGCTTTCCAAAAATGTATACTTTTGCTATCATAGGTTGAAAACTTTTTCTGTTATAGTCATTTTTATAAATCCGGTAAATTGAGGCTGGTTATTCATGTTGAGTGTGTAGCGAATAGGAAGAAAACTGGTGATCATGGTCTTATCCATAATTAATTAATTGTTACCAATAGTTGACAAGTCTGTTGAACCACATACTTTAAGAGTACTAAATATCCTTTAAAATGGGACCAGAATGGTGTTTGTAACATTGTAGGATGATTGTAAAAAGAACAAAGATTATCACCATTATTGGATTATCCCCATTGAGTTTGTACAGGCGGCACCCCTTCCAGCGGCACCCCTTCCAGCACCACCCCTGGTCTCCAAACATCAAACAGCTGTATCTCCCTTTCTGTATTAGCTATACCAATGCCATTTTGCAGGCAGATAGCTTGTTATTAGGGCTTTAAAATGATACCAAATTTGTTGAGATAGCTTTTGTGGTTTTGAAAATATTTAAGGAAAATGACAGCATAAAACTAAAAAATGTAACGGCACCACCCTATTGGGAGGCGAGTTCATAACGCGTGACCATATACATTATGATGAAGCTTATTTCGTTCATCACAAATTGATGAATTGTTATCAGTATCACGTCAAAACGACCAAGTAGTTAGCAGAATTCCAAAACGGATGAAAAGAATGGGCCGATTGGAGTGATTCGTCTTAACTCAGAGCAACCAACAAGAGACAATGAAATGTAAATCCACAAGAAAATCTGCTTTCAAAACAAAATTGAGGATAGAGGGTGTCTCATGGAAAAGATTGCATACTGGGCCTTTTAAGTCATAGATGTAACATAGGAACCTTTATGTTCATGCGGTCAAAGGTAACTGTTTGGGTCAAATCTTATCTTGATCTTTTCTTTATATAATATCTTCTTCAGTGGATTCAAAACTGATCAAATCATTTATTTGAATATGTATACTTATCTACCGTTATTATTGGACAACCTTTTTTGTACATCATCTCTATTTCTGAAAGAAATCTGAACAATTAATGTTTGTTTAATCAAAAATATATATAACATTTTTTAATAATGACATGTGATTTGATCATTTTAAAAGCTATTCATGCCAAAAGCTGAGACAATATTCACTGTTTCTTGGCCTGAGGCTTGTTTATACAAAATGCTTATCTAATGTATGCCCATACACTTGGTTGGGTAATAACCAATACATTACATCTTTTAAGTGGCAGACACATTCATGATATTGGCAAAATGTATCGGGCGTACATTGTACAGGGTGTGTCAAAATAAGTGTCCCATGAGTTAGAAAATTAATTAAAAGTACATCCCATGTTTTTATGTTTAAAAAAAATAGACCGCTTGTAATCTCTACTTGTCTACTATCAAATACACTTAACCCTAACACTCCCGGTGGATTTTCTAACGAAATTGTTTTCAAGCAAAAAAAGCACACACAACAAGAGGTGCCACGCCCCGGGGTTTGAACCCACGACCTCTCGGTTGACAGGCGAACGCTCTACCAACTGAGCCACGGGGGAAGCTATGCTGGGCGAGTGTACTCGCCCAGTTATGTAGCCCGGGGCCATTATTTCACCCAAAAACCTCAGCGCCAGGTGGAACCGACAGGCTGGGAAATGGGATTTCATGGGGTACGGGGCTTTTAAGGTTAATCAAGGTAAAATTAGAGAAACAAAGTGAAAATTAAAAAGAAGAAAAAAAATCGTTCCTTAATCCCATTAAATTTTACCACCTAACTACCAAGATATGATCAATTCAGTAACAAGAGTGTGAATCCCACTTTGGCCACTTGTGAGCTGAAAGAAACTGAAAAAACCCTGCATTTGTGATCCAACGATGTATAATATATGTCAATGTAATTATTTAAAATACACTAAAATTAAAATATTATGTGGTTTGCCATGGACAATATGGATGAAAATTAGTTTTCTGCTCAAATTCAACTAACTATCAACATTTAGTAGGTATAAGATTATTATTGATTTTATTAATTATGCTCAGTTACACACTAAATGATGATTGTAATAAAATATTTCTCTGCACATTAAAAGTTGCCTAAGCTGAATTTAACATGTCTGAGTAGTTTTGCCATAATTTGATAACAAAAGCTCCAAAATGGATAGAATTTGTTCTTCTTATAACACATAAAAAGTTTGCTGAACATGAATATTAGGACTTCAGTTCTAACTGTTGTATTTTTCATGGTAGAATAAATCATGTTTCACATGGGACACTTTTTTTTTACCCTCCCTGTATTAAAGCATTGAAGAATAGTTATTCTCAAGCTTAATTTTTGTTAATGCTAACCCAGATTGCCTGTCCAGACGACAAACTTAACCTCGAGTATAGCGATACTACTGCGGTAGCTTCGAGGTTAACTTAAAGTCATGCGACTCTTCATTCTGCAGTAAGACCTGGGTCAGAGGTCATAAATCTCACTCGCGGTTAACATTACGGAGGGATTCACACGGCGCACACACTCTCATTTAGCTCTCGGTTAGTGCTTCGGGGTTAGTTAACCGTAAGATCTTTTAAGGTTAACATTCCAGCTTTATACTCTGGGTTAGTTAACCATGATCAATTCACACGGCAGTTAACCAAGAGTTGAACCTCCTAAAGGTTAGTGTCCCTCGTCGGAACGCTCCTATTAAACATTACTATCCTTTCGGTCACATCTTGTATTCCAAGGTCACATTCATATTGTTGGTGAATGTACGTAGGACAAAAGATACATCAATTAAGTTCTGGCTTAGTCTATTAGTATAATGCCATGAATGTCTATTGTATAAGACTGTCTATTATGTGTAAAACCGACACATATTAACCATCTGTTCAATCACTAACCACTTTGACATTGTAGGCAAATGTATCACTTAGACAAAAGCCACATTAATTAAAGTTTGCCAAATTAAGGCGATGAAAAAAACACCTGTTCTACGAGTGAACAGACCTCTCAGGTAGGGTCGGTCAGTCGGTCGTATTTTATTTGTTTTGGACTTTTTTCGTCAAATTTTGTGTGAATATTTTGGTGAATTTTCAACAACAAAAATATTTAAATGTCACACATTTTTCAAAAATGTCCAAAAAAATTCAAAATGTTTTCAACATTTTCCAAAAAGTGTATGTAAAAAAGTCTCAAATTTGAAGAAAAAAATATATTGGTAGGTCTGGCCAGTAGAACAGGGTAGTTTTTTCGTTGCCGAATGGCGAAGAAAAAAAGATACATTAATTAAGTTGAATAATACGCTGAGATTCTCTCCATCGGTTATTGATCTCATATCTGTCTAGGCAAGGGACTTGGTTTGCTGAGATTTGCATCATGTAAATGTAGAGCCAGTAAGGCATGCGTGACTGGTGCTTGAGTCATGTGACAGAGTCAAGGTCGGTTGCACCGCAGCGACGGCAATGTCCTATAGGAAGGTTCTTGCCTGCCTTATTAGATGGGGAAGTTATCATTTCACATAGAAGTAGACATGAATTGATTCCCATTGCATTTTTTTCTTCACATTTTTAAAAAAATAATTGTTATGCAGCATGCAACCGACTCACCAAGCAAGTTTATAGCGTGGGATCCATAAGCAGTAAAATGAATGTAAATTGCCTGTATTTTAATGGGATTGAATAAATGGTATCTGGGGTGCATTGACATTGTACAGGGTGAATCAAAACAGAATCGTGCATGGGTTAAAGTTGTAATGGCCCATGACCATGATGTGTGCATTGAATCATGACAATATTGTTTTATAAAGCATGCATATCTTATATACATAATCAGAAAAAACCGTCATGGCCGACTCGGTGATTCTATATTGAGCTAAGATTTGAAGCTATACTATGCTTATTCATTTGCGTACTCTATGGGTCCCATCCTTAGAAATACATGGGTGTATTGTTCAAACGGCAGACTTTACTAATTTCTGTTATACATCCATATAGGCCATCCATGTGTAGCCCTGTTTGCGGGGAACGAAAGTTTGTTTCCAAATTTAAAAAGACCAACACCACATCTAAATATGTGACCAACACACATGTTGATGGATGACTCGTTTAAATAACCCGCCAAATGTATAGGTCATTCTTTGAACAGTAACTCTCGCATTGAAGGTCTTGCATTGAATTGATTTGAACAACAAATACTACGGGAACAAGAATATTTTGTTAAAGGCACACATGTGTGAAGAGGATTCTCTCTATTGAGACAAAAGAAGTTGAAGTGTGGAATGATCCTGGAGATCAAGATATTTGTTAAAACGGAGCCATCTACCACTGAAATAGCATAGAAGCTTAAAAGCAGGTCAGTATCTGATCTTAGTTGTATGATGAATCTCTTTTTCCCATATAGAGGTCCATACAACACTCGTAGAAAACGTGCAATGTGAGTGTTAGCACTCGGGTTGAACTTTATGTTCGGTAATTGCCTGATGGCTCAGGGAATTACTCAGACTCGGTCATGTAAATCTATGTGAAACATGTCTATCAATAGAAAGAAGGTCTTGCTTCCGACTTGTGTCCTTGAAACGTCATTAGGAAATGGGGGCACAGCATTGACGGATAGCAATAACCAGCATGTAGCGAGTTACATTGGCTATCGGAAGAATATATTGTCTATATTTTCTCCTTTATTTTAAAACTTGTTTTAGTTTTAGTAGCTAAAACATTGAAAATTGGTTCATTCATTCTTAATTTGGGACACTGACCGTGATAACCATCAGTGGAAGGGGGGTCAAGTCTAAGTCAGTGATATGCATTGCCTGGCTATTTGACAAGTGGCTACTCGGTATAAAATGAGGCCGGATATGTCGAAGACCAGCCGCCCCCCTCCACCAAAAAAAAGGGGGGGGGGGGAAATGGGGGGAAGGGGAAAAAAAGAAGGGAAAAAAGAAAAGAAAAGGGAAAAAAGAAAAGAAAAGGGAAAAAAGAAAAGACGGGCGGGGAGGCATGCGAGGGACATAAGATCGTTTGGAGTTTATTGGACGTCGGTCTGAGCCTGAGGGGGGCACATCCCCCCTCAGACACACCCCTGTCCGAGCATAGCTCAGAGGGCACTCTGCGCACCGCTTGGATGGTACCAGCTCAATTTTATTTTTTGGGCCTCCCCTCAAACTTGGCTGGATCCGCGCCTGTCGCAGACTTGAGTTAGGTTTCTCAGGCTATTTTGTAAGTTGATTACCCTGTTTTCTAGGTCAATTTTGGTGAAGGAATTGGTTACTGGTTGAAGTTGTTGTCAGTCTTGTTATTAGACCAATTATAATATTTTCCAGTGGCAGCTTCCAACCAAAGTCAAACTTGAGCACCCCCCCCCCCCCCCCCCCCCCCCTTTCCCACCTCTATTTGGGACATGATCTACGGTAATGGTAGGGGTCAAGAAAATGGGGTCACGTTTGTTCACATCAGATTATCTAAATTATAGTCACGCAATTTGCATGAGTAACAGCACATTGAGATCCAGGGTAGGCTTAGTACAAATCATGGATTACCCTCATGTTTCACAAGTTGATGAACTTTTTCCAGGCCAACCAAAAGAAGGGGGGGACTTAAGCAAATAAGGAAATCTGGGCTTTCAGATGGTTTCATAATAGGCAAGGTTGAAGGGTCTCTTAAGGGGAACCTTAGTAGGCAAAAATAGAATTTCTAAACTATTTATAGTATCCTACTGACAACTATGACTAAGTGTGCCTGTAAGCTTACTATTTAGGGGCATTGCACCTGTCACTGGCTGGCTGGCTGGCTGGCCTCTTAGAATGTCGCCAGAATTGGTCACGAACACAGGATCACATCAAATTCCAGCATTTTAATAGGAACGTAGGCGTAAATCCGGGGGAGGGGGGATATAGCCCCCAATATTAGCCAGGGGAGGATGGCCTATGCAATAATCACCCTCCCCCTCTCAATGTTATGCATATGTGTAGATAAAATGCTCACCGTTAAGGGATGTGTGAATGGTATTACTATTAATGTATTGGGAGTTTATCTAAATTTTCCTTGTAAGAGTTAACCAAATTGCATGAATTCAGTTTCAAAAATACCCCCTGTGCATGCAATTTGCGTTAACACGCCACCCAATCATACCCCATGCCAAAATGAGCCACCCAATCATCTCCCATGCCAAATGCGCCACCCAATCATCCCCCCATGCCAAATGCGCCACCCAATCATCTCCCATGCCAAATGCGCCACCCAATCATCCCCCATGCCAAAATGAGCCACCCAATCATCTCCCATGCCAAATGCGCCACCCAATCATCCCCCATGCCAAATGCGCCACCCAATCATCCCCCCATGCCAAATGCGCCACCCAATCATCTCCCATGCCAAATGCGCCACCCAATCATCTCCCATGCCAAATGCGCCACCCAATCATACCCCATGCCAAAATGAGCCACCCAATCATCTCCCATGCCAAATGCGCCACCCAATCATCCCCCATGCCAAACGCGCCACCCAATCACCCCCCCATGCCAAACGCGCCACCCAATCATCCCCCATGCCAAACGCGCCACCCAATCATCCCCCATGCCAAATGCGCCACCCAATCATCTCCCATGCCAAATGCGCCACCCAATCATCCCCCATGCCAAAATGAGCCACCCAATCATCTCCCATGCCAAATGCGCCACCCAATCACCCCCCATGCCAAAATGAGCCACCCAATCATCTCCCATGCCAAATGCGCCACCCAATCACCCCCATGCCAAAATGAGCCACCCAATCATCTCCCATGCCAAATGCGCCACCCAATCACCCCCATGCCAAATGCGCCACCCAATCACCCCCATGCCAAAATGAGCCACCCAATCATCTCCCATGCCAAATGCGCCACCCAATCATCCCCCATGCCAAAATGAGCCACCCAATCATCCTTCCATGCCAAAATGAGCCACCCAATCATCTCCCATGCCAAATGCGCCACCCAATCATCCCCCCATGCCAAATGCGCCACCCAATCATCTCCCATGCCAAATGCGCCACCCAATCATCCCCCATGCCAAATGCGCCACCCAATCATCCCCCATGCCAAACGCGCCACCCAATCATCCCCCATGCCAAATGCGCCACCCAATCATCTCCCATGCCAAATGCGCCACCCAATCATCCCCCATGCCAAAATGAGCCACCCAATCATCCTTCCATGCCAAAATGAGCCACCCAATCATCTCCCATGCCAAATGCGCCACCCAATCATCCCCCCATGCCAAATGAGCCACCCAATCATCTCCCATGCCAAATGCGCCACCCAATCATCCCCCCATGCCAAATGCGCCACCCAATCATCTCCCATGCCAAATGCGCCACCCAATCATCTCCCATGCCAAATGCGCCACCCAATCATCTCCCATGCCAAACGCGCCACCCAATCATCTCCCATGCCAAATGCGCCACCCAATCATCCCCCCATGCCAAAATGCGCCACCCAATCATCTCCCATGCCAAATGCACCACCCAATCATCCCCCATGCCAAACGCGCCACCCAATCATCCCCCCCATGCCAAACGCGCCACCCAATCATCCCCCATGCCAAACGCGCCACCCAATCACCCCCCCTCCCCCATGCCAAACGCGCCACCCAATCATCCCCCATGCCAAAACACGCCACTGAATAGGAAGGCTTTTTAAATCCCTTACTGTCTGTAAGTTGAAAGAGATAAAACAACTAAATGTTGATGGTATTCTTTATATGCATGGTGAGTAATTTGAACTTGCTAATAGTGCACTGTACTTTTGAGATGATGAATATTGATCAGAATAGAAAGGCTTTAGATGTTAGGTAATAGAAATGGGTGTAATGTTTCTGTTATTGAAAGCACAGGACAAATGATGATGATGCAAAGACGAATACAAGAAAAGTATAAGGCTAAATTAAAAAAATCATTTGTTCAAAGCTCCCGCGCGCGTTAGTTTATTGATGCGCATTAGAAAAACAAAAACATTTTTTAAATTTTTTATTTTTATTTTTATTTTTTTTTAAAAATCCCAAAAAGACAAAATGTCCAATGCTCAAACTCCCCCCCCCCCCCCCCCTCACACACACACACCAAAATATTCATCAATACTCCACTTCGTTACTGGACATTCACAAACTATATGTGGACTGTTTATTGTGATAATTCACAAGCTCCCAATTTTGAAAACCAGGAGGGTACCCCCTCTCCCCACTCAACCACACTATAGTCTATTTGGCCTTAACGAGACAATGACGTAACTGCGTATTCTACTAATTGCAGCCCATAACGCACACGCCTACTCGAGGCGCTGGCGTACACACACTGTTAAGTTACGTTACGAAGCCAAATGGAGTATAAACTAACTATGTGAGCATGGCATATCAAACGACCCCCCTAAAAAAAAAGGTTACAGAGACCAAGCTCTCCTCCACCCCAGTGGGGAATCCAGGGGGGGGTGTCAAAAGTATACACCAGATCGCACCAAATGAGTTCGAAAATTGAAAACAAATCCACTTGCGAGGGGGGGGGCACATCCCCCCTCGAACTCCTCCCTGTCCGCACTATTTAAATAATGCTCCCCCCTAACAAATTTCTGGTTCCGCCACTGCTCCACCCAACCATGCTGGGTAAAAAAGTTGTCCCACTGCACACTCATAAACTATACACAAAATATGTGAGCATGGCATATCAAACGACCCCAAAAAAAGGTTGTGAGACCGAGCCAGAGCACCATCTATGCCATAATGGCCTAACCGAAGCAAGCGCTGTGGAATTTGCAGGCTAATGAAGTGGGTTCAAACGTGGGCAACAGACAGATCATC
This sequence comes from Ophiura sarsii, assembly GCA_035610835.1. Lineage (NCBI taxonomy): Eukaryota > Metazoa > Echinodermata > Ophiuroidea > Amphilepidida > Ophiuridae > Ophiura > Ophiura sarsii. The sequence continues at coordinate 68,142,586 of CM069445.1, forward strand.
AGACAGAGAGAGGCACGATAGGGATGCAAGATCTTGTATTTACTGCCAAGTACAATATATTCATGCATGCATCAAATATTTATGGATTCGGGAAGGAGGGGGGGGTGGGGGGGGGGGGGGCAATCTTGGCATTTTGGTAACATGAAGGTATTTTTTATGAATTAATGTTTCTTTTGATGCATAATCTGAAAGTTTATGATGGGGACTGTGTCAGATGGGGAGTGAAAAATATGATGGGGACTGTGTCAGATGGGGAGTGAAAAATATGACGGGGACTGTGTCAGATGGGGAGCGAAAAATATGATGGGGACTGTGTCAGATAGGGAGTGAAAAATATGATGGGGATTGTGTCAGATGGGGAGTGAAAAATATGATGGGGATTGTGTCAGATAGGGAGTGAAAAATATGATGGGGACTGTGTCAGATGGGGAGTGAAAAATATGATGGGGACTGTGTCAGATGGGGAGCGAAAAATTACTGTTGCTTCGTCCTCGCCCCTTGTCCATCTCCTGGTTATTGGGCTGCCATCTCTTGTCAAGGTGTGTTATTGAGTTCAAATATAAGTCAATGATGCCTTTGTCTGCTGTGGGTTGATAGTGAACATGATGAGCGTGTCTGTCTCTATCTGTCAAATTAACACATGGTAGACGTCAAGATGAGATTCTGATCATGTATGTTCGTGACATTTGTATATTTTTCCGCATTTAAGCTTTTACTTCAGAATTAATAAGTACACAGAGGCGCCAGAAAGGTCAATCACATTGGAAAGTGTATAATTTTACTCCTTTCTGTTCACCTCCTTTTTTGCAGCTCTCCTACATGTAGTTACCCATTTTTAATTTACTGAAGATCATAGACCTTCATATGCAGGTTGCATACCTAGTGTGGGTGGGTCAAAGCATCGCTCTCAGCTTCCCCTAATCCAATATGATATATTCGGTGTTACCTATCATGAATTAGCCTAGTCGTAAGTCTTTTGACTTGGAAACTTTGTCCCCCATTTTGAGTAAAACAAATTGAAAGCAAGGGTTTTACAAAAAAATCTGACGATACTGGGATTTAAACCCAGGACCTTGCGGTCCCAAAAGGAATGACATAACCACTAGGCCAGATAGGCTGTCCACGGCTGTTTGACTGTCCGCTTTATAATTAAAATTATGGAATAAAATGGATTACATAGTGGCCCAGTTATGGTTTGACCTGATTTAGGTAGCGCTAATGAATACGGTGAAAATTTTACGAAAATTGTTTGAGCCCTTTTTAAATTATCGGTATTTTCTACTTTACACACATTTTACATGTAACTCTATGGGAAATGTGGCCGATGAGGGCGCTATTATAGTAAATAATAATATTCAAAGCTCTATTTCTCAGAAATGGCACCAACAAATGTTCTGAAATTTCTACAAAAGATGGCCAGTATATTCAGGTACTTGAATAAATTAAAACCAGAACCGGGCCAGCAAGTTACGGTGTTCTCAGAATAAAACGGACAAATTATGTGGGATCAAACAGCCGTGTGTCTGTGCCGAGGTAGCAATTTTAATCCTACAAAGAGATAGTCTTACCCACGGAATTAATCTATATATCTCATACAATAGAAGTCTTTGCACTAGACTAAATTTGGGATAGCTTACTCATAGATAGAACCATATTTTTAAACCAATTTGGGTAAAAACATGTAAAATATGGTTCAACTTGTATTTATTTCCATTGTATTTTCTTACTTGATACATTTTTATTGGGGAAGGAAGGGAAAGTATGCAAAAAATGAAAGCTTAATTATTTTGTTTGTCTGTTACGAAGATGGCCTTTTGAAGTCGGATACAATACACAACAAATAGATCGATATGGTATAATATTCCTACGGAAATTTCCTTTTCATTCAGCCAGGTTTGTGTTTGCAACAGTCTTGTACAGTGCTGAGGATATTTTCATAACCTTAAATAGAGTTTCAAACAGCAGACAGAGACATTTCAAGTCAGACAGACATATGGTACGAAGATCCCTCACCAGGCTCCATAAGACGTCTATAATAACCCCGTATCATTGGCTTATTATGGCTGGCTGTAGAAGATATTGCTACTTTGTTTGCCTGATGCGTTCAATACCCGGCCTACTAACACAGTGACACCGATACTGCGTGCTGATGCTGCGTAGTTATAGCTGGCTGGCTGGTTCAAATAAAAGGCAAAGAGGCCCGGCTGCTACGATGGGTCGATAAGGCGCTGTGAACAGGGGCCCAACTGCTACAATGGATGGATAGGGAGCTAAGCTGTGAATGGCTCATAGGATGAAATATCAAATCAAATATGTCCATTTATGTCTCTCATTTATGCTTTTCCAGCTTCTCCACTGTATGTCGAGGGCTGAGCGCCAGAAGGCCGTAACTCAAGAAATGCTATTTTGAGATAATCGACTCTCAAATATTTGGGACTTATTACAATACACATGTAGCACCCAACTTATAACTCTAATTTTAGCCAAATTCAGAGTGTTTATGAATGGTTCTAAAAATCTAGGTTATATGGATTATTTTTGTGCTAAAATATCAATTTGCCCAAAAGTTGAGTTACGGCCTTCTGGCGCTCAACACTCGATGTTGTCATTATTATTATTATTAAACAGCATTTATAAAGCGCCTTTTCTAAATAAAAAAAAGCACTGTACAGAGATAAAATACACACATGATTAAAAGTACCGAGTAATATACAAAATATAAATAAAAAATTGGAATTTAAAAAAGGCAATAAATAAAATACAATAATATAGATGATATACGTACATCCATATACACACGCACCTCACCCCCTCTCACCCGCCCTAACACAAACCCTCATATGGCTACACACCCACCACACACACCACACCCGCACCACAAACCAAAGGCATAATTATAATTATTGTTATAATTATTAGTGTAAATTGTTTTGTCAATTTGCAAATAAGCTTGCAAGGAGTTGTGTGCTTGAGTTGTAAGAAACTATTGTCTTGGAGATGTGGCCAAAAAGCTTGAGGCAAGGATTTTTTTATTTGCTTTAACTTTTTTATTTGGAAGAAGGTGAGGATCTAGGCTATAATACTGTATTTATTTGGTTTATTTGGTTTTCAATTTTTGTTAAATATGAAAATGAAAACATGAAAAATGAAAATGACATTAACCCTAACCCTAGAACGTGGCTGTGGGGATGGAACGAAGAACAGGGGAAGGGGGTTAAATAAAAAATGGGGAAAATTATGTTGCCGGCCCCGGGAATTGTACCCGGGTCGGCCGCGTGACAGGCGAGATATACTACCACTCAGCCACGGGGGGAGGGCTTCACAGGCTAAAAAATTGGAGACCATATATACCCGTAGTTTAGTGCTACATGAGATAGAACTTGTGCGCGCGCAAGCCAAGTGGTGCTGGCTGTGATGTTTCTGTGAGACGTAGTAGGGTTAGGGTTATAATAATGATAATCAGTATTTATATAGCGCCTTTTCCAAAGGTTCAAAGCGCTGTTATAGAGAAGTTGGTTTGCATGAATTTCACTCACTTAGTGTTTCTAAAACAAAGAAGAAAAAACACCTTTTCTGAGCTGGCTGCGTATATGTCACAAATGTGTAGAAGATCCCGCCTCTACAATGGAGCACCAATTGTTAATGAGTTGAGCTGATGAGTGGTTTTTAATATTTTTTTAATATGATGCTCAAAAAAAGATATAACTACCTCAATTTTTTTAAATTTATGTATAAATAACAAATTAAGACCAACTTTTTCCACTGTGATAAATGTCATTTAAGGGCAGGTATACCTAATTTAAAAGTTTAAGTGATCTTATATGTAGAGCACTTACACATAAGCATTTGAAAATGGAGGGCATAATACAATGCAGACGACTGCTGCGTGGAAAGTATTCAAAATGTTAATGGAAATACTCTCAAAAAGCACCTAGAACTCAGTGTCCTTGTCCTTAACATTTTACCTTCCCCCAGAGTTAATTAAGTGGCTAGCAATGCCACTGTTTTTATGCAAGGGATGTATGGTTCCAGCTGTGAGCCCTATGATTTAATCATTTGTAGTTGACCTATTTTGGAACACCCTGATAGCACTTACAAGATGGATGTTAGCCTTGCCCTTTTGTCCAGAAGCTAAAAGATTTGTTCATGCGGCGGTCAGACCTTTTCACTTGATTAATTAATTTCACTAAAAACTAAACAAAAACAAAACGTTGCTTTATCAGCACAGCCAAAATCCTGCCCAAACACAAACAACCCTGCAGTATTGTTATTGGTTCATCGCCTAGATATGGAGAAAATAATCTGAGAAATAGATCTCATTACAAGTTTGTGCTCCTTAAAGGTTTTAAAAGCCCATGTGAAATATAGGTCACGGAAAAACAAGCTCTGGTAACACTCCTTGAGATTGTGGGTGGGAATTAGATTGCTTGCAAGTGTTTGTCTGTATTATGTTTACACATTCAAATGTTTTCTTACAAGAGGGAGGGGGTACGCTCGTTTTCTTATTTATTTATTTATTTATTTATTTATTTATTTATTTATTTATTTATTTATTTATTTATTTATTGATTGATTGATTGATTGATTGATTGATTGATTGATTGATTGATTGATTGATTGATTGATTGATTGATTGATTGATTGATTGATTGATTGATTGATTGATTGATTGATTGATTGATTGATTGATTGATTGATTGATTGATTGATTGATTGATTGATTGATTGATTGTATTATTTATTTATTTATTGTATTATTTATTTATGTATTTATGTATTTATGTATTTATGTATTTATGTACGCCTATTTATTTATTTAAAGTATTCTCCTTTTGTTTTAAAATTAAAAGTAGGACCTTGATAATTTTATGATAATTATGTACCATAGGGTATGATCTGATTATTTTCTCAAATTTTGCTTGGTAATCATTTGTTTTTCTCTCACAATTTCTTTTTTTTTACTGAAGCAGACTGGACTGAAAGAGGCCTGAGGATGGTCAAAAAGGGGGAAGGGGTAGTCTTCACTGAAAATGCACCAATTTTGATTGCCAGTCTGCCCCCTCTCCCCCTGGATTTTCATCTTGGATTTGAGGGGAGTTGTGTTATATTGAGGGGGTGGCTAATTAATTGTGTGTTTTGAGGGTGGTGGGTGGCTATATTGAGGGCAGTGGCGTAGCCAAGGGGGGGCAAGGGGGGGCAGCTGCCCCCCCTGTGGGGTTCTCTGCCCCCCCTGTTGCCCCCCCTGTGGGAAATGTCAGTTGAAATAATTTGGGACTAACCTATTCACAACACAAGGAAATTCAATCCTCAATTTGGTTGTTGCCCCCCCACCAAAACTCCCGGCCCCCCCTTTGCCCCCCCACTGAGAAAAACTTGGCTACGCCACTGATTGAGGGGTAGGTTGGCGAGTGAGATATGGTAAATAAGTAGGTGTTATCCCACACATATATCGTAGTATAGTAGTTTTCTACTTGGGATTTTGTATGTAATTGAGTGGCACTTTGGCGTATGACAAGTGGAAAGTATGGTTTGTGATTACTATTACAAACTATAGTTTGATGATCAGGGGTTAGTTAGTGTATAATGAAATGAATTAAAAATTCAAGTGAGTTAATAGGATGATATTTTGTTACATTATCCTGAAGGTAGACTTAACACTTAATGCAGGTATATAGCAAGCATAATAAGGCAACGGGCAAGGACGTTTTAGGGAGAAGGGAGTCGTCTGCATTGAAGGTCTTATTTGATTTCTCTCTTCATTTTGTGATGTTTTTTGAGTTCTTTACGTCCGAAAATTCCTTATATTAACACTTTCCATGCGGCTATTAGTTTTACTATATACCAAACATATGTTTGAAAAGCCTTTCCCAACTTGCTAAGTCTATCTCAAGAATTACTGAACCGATACTAGGCATGTTTGTAATTTTAATGCATTTCTCATGGTGATTCCAAATCTGGTGATGAAATTCAATAATTTTGACATTTTTGAAGCATTTTGCGAAATTTTGGAACTGTCGTCTGCACCTGTCTGCAAGGTGGAAAGTGTTAAGGATAAATTAAAGTGTTCAACACTCAAACTTTTCGTTCTTACATGCCTTAAATGTTGAGGAATGTTTCCTAAGCTATCAGATTTGAAAATCAGAATAACACATCACAGTTTTGAAAGAAGAAACTCGCAATACAGTTGTGATGCCCATATGATAACTATGTTTGCCCAAACAGAATCAGAAGATATTTCATCCATGCTCTGATCAATAGAAAGCATAATACAAATTGCTATCTCCAGTAGATAACATTCATTGTAATTGCTATCTTCAATAGACAACATGCATTACAAATGTTATCTTCAGTAGACATCATAGTTCTAAAATGCTCCATTCTTTAGTATATTGCCAGCATGCATGATAGTAGTATTAGGTGATTAGACTAGAGCAAATATTTGCCTGTGTTTGTCTTGAAACATGGATATTAAGTCATTATTTTATCAAAATTTGCTATGCTCAGTAGAAAACATCCATACAAATAAATAGCTTCAGTTGACAACATTTAACATATAAATGCTTTCTTTAGTAGACAGCATGCTCAAATGCTATCTTCAGTAGACAGCAAGCATTACAAATGCTATTTTCAGTAGAGAGCAAGCATTACAAATGCTATCTTCAGTAGAGAGCAAGCATTCGCAAGCATTACAAATGCTATCTTCAGTAGAGAGTAAGCATTACAAATGCTATCTTCAGTAGACAGCAAGCATTACAAATGCTATCTTCAATAGACAGCATGCCTCACAAATGTTATCTTCAGAAGACATCATTTTTCAAAAATGCTCCATTCTTTACTATATAGCCAGCATGCATAAAAGCAGTATTTTAATATTGATATAGGAAATATTTGCTTGTATGGTAGGGGAATATTGTTATTTTAATAATCATAATTAAAGTGTCAGAACTTGGTGATCAGATTCAAGATATGCCTTACAAATATTCTTTTTTTAGATATAGTCAGCAAATCACCAACTTTAATAACTTTTTTGACTAGTATCTAAGAAATAATGAAAAAAGTGGTTGTAAATTTACCTGTTTTATATGTTTGTTATCTGGGTCATAAGTTACACAAGCAACCTGGAGCTGAGAATATTATTAGCTGTTATGTGGGTCACTTATTATGTAAGTCAGTCAGATTCAAAAATAAGCTTTAATTGAAGCCACAGACAATAGCCTAACTGCATGAATATTTAAAAACGATAAAAAAATTTTTTTTCTTCTCTACTTATATTTTGCAGGAAAGATGGTTCGCAGGGTAGCTCCAGGTCTCTTCACTTAAACAAACCTTTGTGTGACAAGGAACACAGACAAGATTATCGTTATGGAAGATGATCCCTCTGAAGATATCTTTGAATTGGGGGTGATGCTATAAGGAAGTGTGATCTATGTCGTATATCGTACTATACGCGACACATATCATGGGGCCTGCCCGCTCGCATTAACCAGTTCTGGGTAAGTTTATCCAATGGTGTGTAAACCAAAACGTACAAGGCCTAGAGATATTGTTCAACTCGGGTTAGCTTGTGTTAAGTGTGTCGTTTCTGTGTCCTACTAATCTAATATTGGTGCAGGTGTCGATGGAGTTTTGTCCATATGTGACCCATCGTATCACAGCTGACCAGTTGTCTCCAAACAGGAAACTTATATATTGAATTCATGTTACAAACCTAATTTTTAGCTTTAAAATGACACCTAAATTATTGAAATTGAACATAAAAAGCAGATTTTGATAGATGATAAATTCCTTTATTTATTTTCTCATCTTCTTTTGTTATTTTCTGCAAATAAGGTTTGCCAACAACTGGTGTGTTTCGATGTGATCACATATTACTGAATTATCTTTTTGGAATCTATCCTGTGAATAAACTATCACAAGGTACTCCAGGGGGGGGGGGGGTTATCATGTATATAAGGTATACGGGTAAGTGCCACCCAAATGGGTCAAAATCCTAAACAAGTGTCCCAGATCGTGAAAAAACCCCTAAACATCAGTTCTAAATTGTGAAAACCCAAAGCATGGGTCAAAAATCAGGAAAAAACGAAGTCAAATCACCCATTTTTTAAGGTTAAAACACCCCCTGAAAGTGGGCCAGGATTTCAAACCTGTGGCTGCACCACCCTCCCCCGTCAATTTGTTGTTGTTGAGTACCATCCCTCATCTTCAGGTTTACTCTACTATGAGTTGATTCAATTAGCTTTTTTTTAAACATCCTTGACCTTAGTTTTTGTTATCAATACAATATTTATTAGTATCACTCAATCATGCCGGGGTTATGTAAATTGGTATTAACACTTTCCATGCGGCTATTATTTTTACCTTATTATACAAAACAGATTTTTCAGAAACCTTTCGCAATTTTCAAAGTCTATCTCAAGGATTACTGAACCAATACTAGGCATGTTTGTATTTATTTAAATGCATTACCCATAGTGTTTCCAAATATGGTTATGAAATTTAACAATTTTGACATTTTTGAAACATTTTGTGAAATTTTGGAATGTCGTCTGCAGCTGCCTGACGTGTGGAAAGTGTTAAGGTATGAAGACCTTTTGGGGTATAGGCATGAGTAACCTTTTTGTCGCTAGATGTAATCACAGCCTGTACAATTTCTGTGTCGCTAATTGTAGATATACCATATGTATACAGAGCTAGAATTCCTAGAAACAGGCTATATAGCATAATGATATGTGAAGGTGGGTTATAAACTAATAAGTGGTTGTTAACTTCAATGTTTACATGCATGACAGCCATTTGCAATGGCCAACATCAGGATAATGTAGATAGTCTATTTGTGAGGGTATATTTGTGACAGACACTTCGCAGCAGGCCATCTGGGGTTGGGTTGTAAAGCAATAAGTGGTTATTTACTGTAATGTTTTCAAGATAACCACAGTTGGTTTCCGATGGCCAATATCAGGAAATTGCTGAAATCAGAATGGATGAGTTAGAACAGTCACCTAGAGAATGGTGATTTGTCAGTGCACTCAAAAGACAACAACCTGTATTTCCGTTACCTCTCCACTGAGTGTGAGATGGCTAGCAATAAAAAAGAGGGAAAAAGACAAGTTCTTGGGTAACACTATGCTGTGTGTGGAAACTTGCTGCCTTCAGGATCAGGGGTCGCATTCTGACGCGTCTGCGCGTCCTAGACCTCTCACTTTCTATTAGTGACGCGTCAGGTTTCAAATTGGAAAGACTTGCGAGTGCCGATCAAAATTGAAGGGACCCCTTAAATTTGACGATGTATGTAAATGGAAACCTTAAGAAACTCTGTAAATTACATGTCCATCCTTTGCTCACAATATAAATTTATTAAACTGTCCGTAAAAAAGTAAAATTTTCAAATACCCAAACTTCAGGACCCCTCAATTTCTTGGGGGACCCCTTAAATTTGGTTTTTGAAGTCCTACAGGGTCCTGAAAAATGTCATGGGACCTCTCACATTTTTGATCCAGTGCTATCCCTGTTCAGGATATAGCAATGTAAAGGCAAAGTCTCTTATGCAAGAAATCTATGCTACAGACTGTATATACGATGTTGCTGTCTTCAGTAGATAGCAAATCCTAAAACAAGCATCTCATATTATTCATAAGAGCTAGATGCTGTCTTGTAACATTGTAAAAACAACCTTATTATGTTTGGATGGAAGAGGTTGCTTTCTTCAGCAGGTAGTGTAAACTGCTTTGCTGTGCTTCTGCATGCATTAGAGTGTGTTGACTTCAGTAGATATAAAACTAAAAACTTTTATGGATGGGTGTGTGTGTATGTTGGATGTTTATGAAAGAGTGATATCTTCAGCTTCTTGTATATGGGTAGGGATGTGTATGTATGTTTGATGTTTATAAAATAGTCCTATCTTCAGAAGATAGTAATCTGAAATAGCCTAAAGATCGATGACAATTTAGTCAAGCTGACTTTAACACCAGTTACACCATACTCCCTGTGTTAGAGTACACCATCTTCAGTAGATAGCAATATGCAATTATCCAATTATTTGATATTTGTCTGACTGTAATAAGTCACTGTGTCCAACCAGGAAGGTTAGCCTACTCTTTGTGAGTGAGTTTGTATAGGCTATATTAAAAAAATCATTTGTCTCAAAGCTCCCACACGCGTTAGTTAATTGATGAGAAGAAGAAAAAAATATGAAAAAACCCCATTTCACCAATTTTTCAGATTTTCATTGATCACATAATTTTAAATACAAAATTCACTTTTACAAGGATTTCAATATATTATATTTATACAAAAAAACAAAATTCACTTTTAAAAAATCGCATTCTGCATTAGGTTTTGAAAAACTGAAGAACATTTGAGACAAAAGATTTTTTTAATATAGCCTTATCATCATTAACCCACTCTTTACATCTTTTATTACATGCTTCATATTAGCCGAGATTAATTTTAAATGAAGATGTGTCTAGACCAATATCTATCAAAACATTGCTTTGGCAGGTTATCAACTTTTATTCGGTCATCAAATCTGTCATATTAGGCGATGTAAGTACTGCGGTCAACAAACCTTTATAGATAGGTTAATAGGTTGTAGATTGTGTCTGGGAAAAAATGGGATAAAATGGGCGAGGGTTTTATTGAGTTTTACAGCATGTCCCAAAATGGGTTCAAAAATATGAGCGAGCTGATATATTGGATATAATAAAGTATTCCAAAACATAACTTGATTTTTAAACCTGTAATAATTTCAGATCAATGAACCCATTTCCCCTAACTTATGTGTGGCCCTCAAACTGTACACAGTGCTCAAGAAAAGTAACTTATAAATATTGTCATAACTCCACTCCATTGGCCAAACAAAACATACCTTGGTGTGATTGATAAATGGTTCATGACATTTTTACACATCATTGCACGTATCTCAAAAAGTTTCAAATATACTTGTTTGTGAAATTTTTACATAGCAATATCAGATATCAATTTCTAAAATCTTTAATATATATATAATTTTTCTGTTTTAGAATTATCATTTTTTTGTAACCCAATTTGGGTAGGACATGCTGTACATTGTAAGAACAGGTTGGAAGACCTTTCTCTCTCTTCTATCACAGCAGTTGGCCAGTTTTCCAGAAGAAACTCAACTCTTTCCTGCAACGGGGAGCTTACTATGTAAAGCGATATCTTACTTCCACCACTTTGATGGCTTACAAAGACGAGGGTAATAAGAGCATTGTACGAGATTGACTCGTAAGTCTAGAGCTATGCCACCGCTGTGTGTGTACGCTACTCTACCCAGGTACGCTGGAGGGTGAGATGTGTGGGCCGGTTGGTTGTAAACCCTCATCAATTAGGATGTTATTGACAGTGATGTTGAATGCTATTAAGGAGTCGGTGATGGTGTTGATACTGTCTGCTTGCTCGGGAGGACATTTTTTTGCCATTTCATACTGTCTAAGGTTTTTTATTCAAGCTTTGATATTTCACATATTGAAGCTAGATATGAAAGAATGTGATGGTTTCATTTATTTCTGCAGCAGTTACTTCCTTTTCTTCATATTTGTACTTTGCATTATGTAACATTTCGTGAGTTGTTAATTTTGAGGAAAATGTCAATTTTCAAATATGTGAAAAACCCACCTTCCTCACACAAAAAAAAATTGCAACTTTCAGTAATAGGATTTGGATCATAGACTAGCTCACAGTATAAGTAGGTACCCTTGATAGTAAATACAATGTGGATGTTGAGATGATTAAGGATGATGTATGGAGTATACTCAGTCCATTTGACTTCCTCTGTATAGTGGCATTCATATGTATTCCACTAGTATAGCAGTTGCCAATATTTGCCTTTGATTGTCAGAGTAGACGCGCGAGCACATTAGAATCATGCACTTAAAAGCAATGGGGTCAAATTAATGCAACCTAAAAAAAACCAGTCAAATTACCACAATGTAGGTTGTGTGCATATTTGATGCTATCCTTAACACTTTCCATGCGGCAGACAGCTGAAGACGACACCCACATATTTCACAAAATGATTCAAAAATGTCAAAATTGTTAAATTTCATAACCATATTTGGAATCACCATGTGAAATGCATTGAAATAAGTACAAACATGCCAAGTATTGATTCAGTAATCCTTTGGATAGACTTTGAAAGATGGGAAAGGTTTTTGACAAATCTGTTTTATATATGGTAAAACGAATAGTCACATGAAAAGTGTTAAGTTAATTTGACCCTGTTTAAAGGAGAGAGCTAGCTGCACTAGAATACACCTTAGTTTGATATAATTGCGCACAGAAATATACACCCAGATGGATAATAGCGAGGAAGGGATGGATGGCACACAAATGGTCATTTTGTGTACAGAAATTCATAGTTGTGATTCAAAATAGCCTGTAAATAATAAACCCCCAATTTGAGGATGGTCACGTGTTAGCGAAATTAGAAAATTTACATTTGCCACTTTGTTTATGACCCATGGGGAAATTTGATTTCTGGGTCTGATGTCAATATTTTATACAAATAAATGTATGTTTCTTGGAAATGGTTATTGTCTTAGGTGAGGTCAAGTATCTTAAAGAGTGCATCTGGTATATACTTGGTCCCCAAGTGTCGTGGAGAGTGCATCTTGTATATATGCTTGGTCCCAATCATCAGTGTACATGGTGAGTCACAAAGATTTGAACCCAACTTCACAGATTTTTTTCAGGCAATTAGAGTATATCTGGGAAAACTTTATGTCAAGTACTCCTTTATGAGAGCCAATTCATGTCTGCTTTTCAATACAGTATGAATCCGGTTTTAGCCATTTTGTTAACCCAACAAGGAAGAATAACAACTTTGTCATGCAATCATGCAAAAGGTGTCTTTTAGGTCCCAGATACTGGTATACCAGTATGGCACGATACTGGCACATGAAATTTGCCAGTTTGCCGATGATACTATGCTGGAATACCAAATTGTGTTCCAGTATCGAGCGATACTGAACGTTTTTATATTCCAGTATCAATCGATACTAATAGTGATATGTGCCAGTATCGTCTGATACTGGAACATTGATTTTGTACCAGTATCGAACGATACCGGTTGTTCCAGTATTGAGCAATACTAGTACAGTCCAGAAGCTGGGACTTAAAGTACAGTATTTCCCACATCTGTACACAATTTTTATTAAACTTTGAACCATACAACTGTGGTCAAGAGTGATGTCAGCGCATGTTCTCTGCAACCGCATTTCTTCAACATGGTACCATGGATAAACTTGCATATTTGACCAAATATGTCAACCATGCCTTTAACATATTTCTGAATTACACTTGTTTCGATAACAGCTGCATAATTTTCTGCACCATTTAATTGTCACTCCTGTACCATGGCTTAACATTCTTGCACACAAAAACCAAGCAGTAAATGCATTCCTAAATCTGCCTGTCTGTCTGTGCACACTTACTTTGCTATCTTCTGAAGATAGCACTTAAAAATGAAAACATGTTGATTTTTAACAAATTTACATTTCTTTTGTATGATTTTAACAAAGACAGGCAAAGGTCATCAGTCTCAAACTACAACCAAGTTTGCAGATTTGTAAAACTTACAATGTAAAAGCTGAATGCAAGCAAACTGCTTATCCACAAAAATAGCCCGTGTTAGTAAATGTAATATAAATATAAGAGGGCCTGACGTTTCGATTCTAACAGAATCTTTATTTTTTACCTTAGATAAAGATTCTGTTAGAATCGAAACATCCGGTCCTCTTATATTTATTACATTATTTACACTCTTGGCAAAAATGGTTCACCTTAGAAAGTTTTTGTGCTCTGAGTGGAACCCTCGTGAATAGATCCTTTACAAATGGTCTTTAAAATTGAAGAATCCCAAAGGTTCTTACAAAGAACCAAACATGTTTCTTTGCAACCTTTCTTATTATATCTATTTTTAGTTTGATGGAGAACCATTAGAGGTTCCATATACAGAGGACTGTTTGAGAACCCTTTTGAACCATTTTGCTAAGAGAAACGTGTACCTCTACGTAGGCGTATGTATATCAGAATGACCAACCGTGACTTGTCCCAGAGTTTGTTGTGACATTTAAAGATAATTGGCACACAGATAATGTAACTATATAAAGGTCTCAATAAGAATGGGAACATAAAAGTACTCAATTTGTTGCTCTTGTTTTTTGGACAGGTGTTATTTTACTTCGGCTCATATTTTGTTTTAATTTCAATCCAAAAGCTGATGCTCTTTAAATGGTTATATGAAACCCTGCTCGTTAATTACATGACCACTACTGACCATGCTGACCAATGACTTGTGTGTCACCAGGGATATGGGCCACATATGCTAAATATTATCTCTGTGTATTACCACTGAGCTTTAAATCCCTTAGTTTTTTAACTGATTTTCATTTATCTGACTGGATTTAACTGAGTCATGACTGGGAAAAAATGGCAATTTGTATTCTGAATAATCAGCAAGTTTTGTTGTTGTTCATAGAAGATTGTTGTTCATAGTATATAATATCACCAACAACACCCAAAATAAGTTATGTTTTTTTTATTTCCGAGTTAAGATTGATCAATAACTCTAACCCTAGAAGTGTAGCAGTGGGGATGGACCGAAGGACAGGGGAGGGGGTTAAATGGGGGGGGGGGGGACAAAAAGGAAATGTATCCTACCATCAAGACGATTCTCGTGTTCCTATTGGATAAGCGCTTGAATTTAGTGACTAGATATATTCCGTATCCGACCCCGTATCCCGTATACGGTCAGTAAGGAACTGCGCATGCGTTGTAGTAGGGTTGCTACGCCGGCGCGTGACGATCGTGCATCTGAAATTGCTCGGGTTTTAGGTGACTATTTTCCATCATGTTGGCAACCAACATTGGTCCCGATACAGAATCCTCGACTAGATATAATCCGTATCCGACCCAACCTCACCTTATAACTAATAGTCCGCCGCCCCGGGAAACAACTACCACACCAGGAGCGCTGGGCTGCCCAGGCTAAATTTTTGCAGACTATATATACCCGGGGTTTAGTGTACTGTGGGATAGAGCTTGTGTGCAAGCACCTAGAAGTGCTGCTGGCCGTGTGGTTCTGTATGGTGTAGTAGGGTTAGGGTTAACCTTCTTTATTGTACATAGGAGCATCAGCATCTAGGTATCATGGTGGTTATCACATGGATTTTATTTAAGGAGAAGAGGGGTATCACATGGGTATCATAAGCATTGTACATTGGTTGCAAATGGGTTGAAGAATAGGTATCATAGGTATCATATGGGTATCACAAGCATTGTACATGGGTTGCAAATGGGTAGAAGAATATGGGGGTTGTCCATAGGTATCACATGGGTATCACATGAGTATCACAAGTGTTGCACATGGGTTGCAAATGGGTAGAAGAATATGGATGTTGGGTATCACATGGGTTGCACATAAGTAGAACATAAGGAAAACCCTGACCCATTTCAATGCAGCATCACACTATTTTAGATATTGAAGAGAAAACCACCCATACGGCAACACAAAACCCCAAATCCTATCCTACAGGTGAATGGACCTCTCAGGTTGCATGGGTCAGTTGCTCAGGCTTTTACCTCCCCTTCAAAATGACACAAATATCACAAAAAAATCTGTAAAAATGTTGCTGGTTTTTTACACTAAAAAAAAAGGGTTGGTATTAATTTGTATTCAAACATTTCTCCCACCAATTTTTAAAATATGTGTCAGTCAGACACGTAGGACAGGGTTGTTTTTTGTCACCTAAGAAACCCATGCGTCTGGCTCAAGACACTCACACACACGTAGATAAACACAACACACCCATCATTATATGAAATATTCAAGATAGCTAGCGAAGGTTTTCTGCGCTTAAGACAAGTCCTGGATAGAGATCTAGGCTGAAATCTGTACAGACATGATAGATAGCTGGGATGATGCCCGGATGAGCTGAATTTAAGCGTTGTCTATAACACCTATGACCTATATATGCGTGAGTGTGAATTATACAGGACAGCCTCATCTCTGCTGTATGAAAGCTTAGTTCACTGTTCCTCTATGTTTAGTTGTGGGACAGTGCACTCTGGTTGTGATTCTCTTGCAAATCTACACACTCACACCTACTTGACTCCCATCGCTGCACATTCTGAGATGTTTTATTTTAAAATACGAGCTGCTTAGTGCTGAACCCTTTTTTCACCGTTTCTTTTCACTCATGATTTTTCAGAATAAATATAGAAATTTAATTATTGGTTACACAGGAATGAAGTAATAACCAGAGTTACATGTTGGACCCGCTATAAAGGCAATTAATATAAAACATTGTCAAAATTGTTGAATGATTTTGAAAAAATTCAACACAAAAATATTTTTGTAAAATGATACGTTGATGTCTAGATTTTTGAAGGATACAATCGTTACATTGTCGTCATGGGCTGAGTGTGACGCACGAAGATGTCAAGGAAGTTTTGCATAAGTGTATATGGAAAAAAATTGGAAAGTACATTTTTTATCAGATTTTCTGAAAAGGTGTGCGTTTTGTTTGCCCTTTTCTATGCTGTGACATAGAGGCATATTACAGGTTGATATTGTACATGGGAGTGACTGTAGTGTGATATTAACGTAAGAACCCATATGATCTTTTAGTGGAATAAGAGCTCTTGTTGGCAATGTCTTGATCTATTATAAGACTACTCACTGATATAACTGCACTGTATATAGATGAGGTGACAGTTGTTTACATCCAATGTTTAGAGAATAATTACTGCGTAACAACTGTTTTCGTGAATTTGTTTTAAAATCAGAGGTTTTTGTTCTGGTCTGAGGAATTGTCCCGAGGGGCGCAGCCCCCGAGGGACAATTCCGATTGACCAGAACAAAACCCGAGGATTTCAAAACAAATTCACGAAAACAGTTGTTAAGCAGTCATTATTCTCATTCATTACTGAAAAAGATGCATATTTTATCCAAATCGTTGATTTGTACCGATATAATCTTGCTAATAATTAATTAGTGTTCTGTTTATTTTGTCAACCCCTTCTTAGTTATTGAAACAGTCCAAGTCGGGTCATCCCCTCATTAACATTTTTATCATTCAACCAATCAGAATTAAGCTTTAATCGTGTTTCCTCATAATTCATTGAATATTCAGTTTAGGGGCGTGAGGCGTTAATTTGATTGGTCGGTCAGTGAGCAAAACAATGGAACACTTTGGCGCAGTACTTTCGGGCAATTATTAGTAACCCGCGCTCGGCGTGCGCGTTCTCATCTAACGATTAATTTGATTGGAACGCACTTGATACGCAGCTATCGCGATTATTCACGAAGTAATGAATTATCAACAAACGCAACGGTCGAAGGGACTGGACTGTCGATACATGCTTGAGGGAACACCATATGACCACAACACTGTCCACTATGCCGTATTGCCCTTTATAATGCTTTGGCGCGAGTTTTAAAAGCACGGGTCCTAAACAAAACAGGATGCGTGCGCAAACTGCCGGGCAAAGAACAATGGCAACTAGCCACGTTTTGCCCGGTGTGACGTCACCTGTCACCCCATCTATAGGTTATTGGACTGCAAGGGGCCATTCCATTGACATCCATGCACCCACCTATATATGGAAGACATAGTCTTCCCCACATGGAGTGTAAATTTCAAATGGTGTTACCTGCATGGGTGATTCCATTTGAAGTCTACACTCCCTGTGTGGAAGATTAAGGTCATGTCTTCCAGATTGGTTGTATTGGATTTCAAACAGTAATATCCTAATAGGTGTAAACATATTCACAAGATTCCTGAACACCTGGAATGAGACACACAATAAAAGGCTGGTTCACAAGATTCCTGAACACCTGGAATGAGACACACAATAAAAGGCTGGTCTGGACTAAAAGGTGGAAAACAAATAAACAAATATCAAAATGGAAAACAATGCAAAGAATGCACATTGTCAAAGATGGTCAACTGATATATTTTTCATTCAGGGCTATAGCTTTTGAACTACATATATTTTCTGCTATCTACTGAAGATAGCGATAACTGCTCATCCAACAATTAGTATATCTTAACCTTCAGGGCTTACGCTGCAATCTCCATGTGCTTGATGTGGTTAAGAGGTCGGATGCAAGTCCACTTTACCTCTGCTGTATAGAGCACTGACCTGCATTTTGTTTCTGAGATGATGGGCCAAGCAAGGCTAGTCCATAACAACAGGTTGTTAGGATACCCTTTTTAAGTGCTTTTGCCTGAAGTAGCGAAAAAAGAGAAAAACCTACATCCAATAAAACTTTCCCCAAGGCAATACAATTTTGGTGACTCAAACAACTGCTTTTTTTTTTTAACAATTCTATTGAAAATGTTTGAAAAATGATTGACAATTTCAACTATTTTTGCAAATTCACCATAATGTTGATGTTATTTGCATGTAGTGCAGTTCAATGAACAGTCCATTAAATACACACTACAAATCACTACGTGCTAACTGCTGGTACTGCATTCTTCCCCGGTGAGCAGATCTGGCGGGCTATCAACAGTCCATTACATACACACTACAAATCACTACAGTGGTAGCTGCTGGCAGGAGCGGATTTCGCGCGTGCCCCTCTATTTTTGACAGGGCGCCTGCGCCCCCCCCCCCCCACTTATTTTTGACAGGGCGCCTTTTTGACAAAGCAAAAACATTAAAAACGTGTGAAAACATGTAAAAAGAAATATGTAAAAAATGTGTAAATGAGCGTGTAAAAATATGCGAAAACAAGTAAAAAAAAAATGCAGGGGGCTACTGCCCCCTTGACCCCAGCTTTGGTGCCCCCCTTATTGAAATCCTGGATCCGCCCCTGGCTGGTACTGCATTCTTCCTCGGTGAGCAGATCTGGCGGGTTATCAAATGGCGAAGAAAAAACTTCAATTTTTTGAGCTGACCAGTTAGTACAGTCGGTAAAGTGTCTGACTTCCACACACCCATGCACATAAGCGCCTCCAAACGAGGACCTTGTTTACACACCTTCAACCGTGGACCTAAAATAGTCCACGGCTGAAGGTGTGTAAACAAATTAATGTCCTCGTTTGGCGGTGTTTACACACGTTCGTGTGTATGTTAAGAAAAAAAAAGGTTTCACCGTCAACTGCGGACCTATTGTAAATACCCCAGATTTCGATGAGCGCCATCTATCGACCATCTTGAGCTCAGATAAAGCCTATGACAACTGCGGACGTCCACGGTTGACTGAATGTCCACGGTTGAAGGTGTTTTAACACATAAAGGTCCACGTTTGGCGGCGCTTACAGGCTCACACTACCGGGATTCAATCCTCAGTGCATCGGTAAAGTTTCTGAATTCCACACACGCAGCCCAGATTCAATCCCCAGTGCATTGGTAGACAGATTAAAAAAATATTCTCCCCTGATAGTTTTATTCCCAAAAACATGCCAGGGGAGTTAGGGTTAATAATTAAGCTATACTGGGTGATAGCTCAATACAAACAGTTGTTCAAAAACTAAACTGCTTTTAAAAGCACACAAATCCTACATTTATCAAGAAAACAAAATTATTTACATGAGGCTGAGTTGGGAAAAAAGAAATGAAAAAAGGGAGAAAAGAAAGAAAAGGAGAAAAGAAATATTCTTGTAAAAATAAGCACTGTCAGAGAATACAAAAACATGAGTCTAGCGTACCTGCGTACATATTTGATTATTTTGACATATTAGAACTGTCTGAACAGTTCACCCCTTAGTAGTTGTCGAAGTATAATAATAGCTAATGTAAAACCGTCTGAATGAAACGGGGCATATAGAATGTCTGTCTAGAGCCGGCGCGACACCGAGACATCGCCCGAATCCTATAGTGGTTTAATACCTCATTAGAAAACATTCAAGTATTCCATCGAGCGACGGTTAATTAGGCCAATGCTCGCATTTACCCATATTCGTGAATTGGTTCGTATAATGGAATGTTGCGTTATTGGCTGTTTTACGATAGAAAATATCGCAATGTTGGTGATGATGAAAGAAATTACGGGTGTGAAGAGTGGTACTTGTGTTCTATAACTGGCCTTGTCAGACGGACGGTTAGATGGTCGGTGTCATCTGCGGTCATGTTTGTGCGAAAAGTGCACTGACCTCCAACTCAGCGCTCGATCATGACTGTCTGGTGAGGCAGAGATGATACATAATATTGATGCTATGTTTTTCTTAGTCATAGTGGTCATATAGTCAAATTTGGATGACTAATTATTTTGAGGTCAACAAGCTTTTTAATGACTTTAGATGTTGTAAATAATTACTGCTGTCCTTACTTACTGAGCTAGGATATATCCCAGGGATATCAAGAGAAATATGACAAATTCATAATTATAGATTACTGTAAAAGCTAAAAGTCTGAGCTGCAATTTATACTCTTTGTATATTGACATGGAGCCAATGATTAAAGGCACATGAGGAAAGCGTTTTTGAAATAAAGGTATACATAGAATTGTTACCTGTTCTCTTGGTATGCCCATGAGGATAAAATACAAAAGGTAATTAAATTATTTATTGCCTGTTGTTCCTCATGAATCTCTTGAAAAGTGCATGATCAAATGTTCCAAGTTTACTGTAGTTTGTATGTGAGAGTGCATCACTGGTGGGTGCAATAACCGGAGGATGCAATCATGTGAAAATACATGACACACCTCTTCCTATGCTACCTGTATAAATGCTATAGCCTGTCTGCCAATATCAGTAAAATTGATGCGATGGGATTATACGCGACACGTGGAGATACATAGATTAGTGTCATTAGAAACATGGCGGGTTAGTGATGTAACGATAGCTCACCGACACAAGGTTATCAGATGTCATTGATTGAAGCAGACAAAATGCAATAAAAAAACCAATGGAAGGATATTGCAATGATGAATGGGAGACAGTAGCTTAGAACAATAGAGTTGTTATATCGTTACCGGGGCGGGATGAACCTTCTAAGTGTCATTGGCTTCTGATACCTGTTTAAGGAGACCAGGGAGTGATCTAACCAAACTTACATTTCTGAGCACTTTTCTGATTAAATATGCATAACTAAATATCTCAAGTTCTGTAGGTAGTAAACTAATGACATTTGATATGCTGGTTACTTGTGCTAAGATGCCTCTTTAAACTTACAATCAGCTCGATATCTAATCAAATATGCAAATAAGCTAATTAATTATTCAAATCTCAAATATACAAATTAGGACCTTACACCATATTTGTGTGGCATTATTATATTCCATAATATATTCATAATATGTGTCGCCATGCACTACTTTCGAATTGTAACCATGGTAACCATTGATTTGTATCAAATGATGCATAAATATCTAAATGCTCGTGTTTTGAAAATCAATGTGTAGTACAACCTAAAATAGAACATCTACTCTTTTTAAAATGTGCCCAAAAATATGTTATTTGGCCCAATATTTTGAGCAAAATGTGTTGATTATTTCAAACGAGTTGATGTAAGTGCTTTCTTGGTTGATAGTCAGTTAGTCACAAACAATTTTACAATTCTTAACTAGCCGACACTCTCCCTGTCTGAATATGCGCCAGCAATGCAATAGATAGCATAGAGCAATCCATACTCTATTTGCTATCTTCAGTAGATAGCAATTGGTGCGATAATAAACAGTCCGGTGCACATGGTGTACTGCCATATCATACACTTTAACAACTTTGATATTGATCCAAAAAAAGTGCACTAAAAAGGTTAAAACTCTGAATTTTTGGTGGTACATTTACATATCCAGACACCGACCGTGAAGACAGAATCATTCTAATTATACAAGCACAAGCGAAGGGCTTTCTTCGTCTTCGTGTTGAAAAGTGTGTTAGCTCCAGAGTAGCGCTTTGCATGTGGTAATTTTGATATTTCCACGCTCCACCCAGTTATGAGTTTTATGCGCGCGTAGCAATTAAAATGTTGCGATTAAGATTTTGTTAAAATATCAGCTGAGAGACAGCGTGTATTGAGGCGCACTCACCAAACACCTCAAAGAGTTTTGACTCCACAAAAAGCCTTATGCAAATTATTTCTGGCAACACTGATTACAGTAGGGTAGGTTTACCTGCAACCTAAGGTTCATGCGATGTCATAGTTTCAATTAAGAACATTTAAGATGTATGAGTGAGCGATACGTATGCACATTAATCATATGGAAACATTAACTTCCTGAAGAGTTTATGCAATGTCATGGATATGTGTAACATTATACTGTAAAGATGAAATATTTATGCACAGTTAAATTTGGCTATTTTTGCAATGATGACAAATTGCAAAATGTCGTAATGCAAATATGTTTTCTTTTCACACTTCTGTAATTAAGAGCACAACTGCGTCATAAATGTACCAAAACTTAGCAATTTTGGAAATTCCCCTACCCTGAATATGGCTAGTATTAGCACATTGCAAACATTTCTTGTCTCAACTATTCTGTTATACAGCAATCACTCATTTTCGTGAGGGGAACAGGTGCATATTCACATACTTTGGAGACTGATAGTTACATTGTGTGTAATGATACACAGATGGCTCTTTTCAGGTTCACAAAATGTCATAGATTTCATATGAATATACTTTGGCATATAGGGTGCTGTTGATGAGGATTAGGGAATGCTAGTCATGCATTGGTTCTTTTGACCTTGTATCAAATCACAATGTTAGGTATGAGATTCATAGATCATAAAAGTGCTCATTTGACTGCTATCTTCAGGAGACACCATGACTATCATATGTTTGCTAGTCATGCATTGGCTCTTTAGACCTTGTATCAAGTCACAATGTTAGGTATGAGATTCATAGATCATAAAAGTGCTCATTTGACTGCTATCTTCAGGAGACAGCATGACTATCATATGTTTGCTAGTCATGCATTGGCTCTTTAGACCTTGTATCAAGTCACAATGCTAGGTATGAGATTCATAGATCATAAAAGTGCTCATTTGACTGCTATCTTCAGGAGACACCATGACTATCATATGTTTGCTAGTCATGCATTGGCTCTTTAGACCTTGTATCAAGTCACAATGTTAGGTATGAGATTCATAGATCATAAAAGTGCTCATTTGACTGCTATCTTCAGGAGACAGCATGACTATCATATGTTTGCTAGTCATGCATTGGCTCTTTAGACCTTGTATCAAGTCACAATGCTAGGTATGAGATTCATAGATCATAAAAGTGCTCATTTGACTGCTATCTTCAGGAGACAGTATGACTATCATATGTTTGCTAGTCATGCATCGGCTCTTTTGACCTTGTATCAAGTCACAATGTTAGGTATGAGATTCATAGATCATAAAAGTGCTCATTTGACTGCTATCTTCAGGAGACAGTATGACTATCATATGTTTGCTAGTCATGCATCGGCTCTTTTGACCTTGTATCAAGTCACAATGTTAGGTATGAGATTCATAGATCATAAAAGTGCTCATTTGACTGCTATCTTCAGGAGACAGCATGACTATCATATGTTTGCTAGTCATGCATTGGCTCTTTTGACCTTGTATCAAGTCAAAATGTTAGGTATGAGATTCATAGATCATAAAAGTGCTCATTTGACTGCTACACTCTTAGAAAAAATGGTTCATTTAAGAACCCTTTTTTGTCCCGCGGGGAGCACCTTTTGGCCTAAAAGGTTCTAAAAAGAACCTTAGAATGGTTCTTTGAAGAACTTTCAAATTTTAAATAAGACATAAAGGTATATTTACTTTTTTGTTTTTATGTAATATGCAAATTCAAGAGAAATGTAAACAAATTTAGTCCTTTTCAACTGTTAAAAATCATTTCTTCTTGGCTAAAAACATTTTTTACCGTTTTACCAAGAACCATTGAGGGTTCTCCATAATTTTTCCCCAAAAGGTTCTTGAAACTTGAGGAACCATTTTCTTGGCTAAAGAACCCTTTTAGAACCTTTTTTTGGTTCTAAAAGGAACCCAATGAAATTTCTATAGGGTTCCTTTTAGAACCAAAAAAAGGTTCTAAAAGGGTTCTTTAGCCAAGAAAATGGTTCCTCAAGCTTCAAGAACCTTTTGGGAAAAAATTATGGAGAACCCTCAATGGTTCTTGGTAAAACGGTAAAAAATGTTTTTAGCCAAGAAGAAATGATTTTTAACAGTTGAAAAGGATTAAATTTGTTTACATTTCTCTTGAATTTGCATATTACATAAAAACAAAAAAGTAAATATACCTTTAGGTCTTATTTAAAATTTGAAAGTTCTTCAAAGAACCATTCTAAGGTTCTTTTTAGAACCTTTTAGGCCAAAAGGTGCTCCCCGCGGGACAAAAAAGGGTTCTTAAATGAACCATTTTTTCTAAGAGTGTATCTTCAGGAGACAGCATGACTGTCATGTTTGAAATGCATAGATGTATAGAAATGCTATCTGCAGTAGATAGTTACAAAGGTTCGAAGTTGTAATACAGTGTGGACAGAAAAGCTTGTACTAGAAATGCTATCTTTAGTAGATAGCAACCCTGTCACATGTTAGTATAGGCTATATGGATAGTTCTATATATACTTATGTCTTCAGTAGATAATAACACTGTTGCATGGTTGTAGCTCATAGTTCTAGAAATGCTATCTTCAGGAGAAAGCAACTCTATAACATGGTTATAATGAAGTATGAACAGACCTGGTTCTGAGATACGAACTACTTGTTATAGAAATGCAATATTCAGAAGATAACACTATTATGTGGTTGTAATGCAGAATCAATCGCCATAATAGTATACATATATTTACTGCTCTATATTCGGGAAATGGTGCAAATTAGCTCCCCGAGGTGACTGGAGAACCATGGACCTACTATTTTTACTCAATGTGAAGGTCAGTCACTAAGCTTACCATCAAGGAGTATATATAATATGAGGGGACACTGGCTCATTGGCATACGGACGTTCATTCATTTTTAATGAGAAGCGCCCTCATCACTATGAGGGGACTTTCTTTTGTTCTCTGGTGACAGAGTGTTCATCAGGCAAGGGGAACTGTTAACTGTGAGCTCTGCATCAACGTCTCAGTTTGAAACCAGTTCTTCTGAGATTCGAACCCGGGTCTCGTGCGTTAGAGGTGCCGGTTGTAACCTCCGGGCTATGTGTGTTGACGGTATTTAGTGAACTCGTTTTAGATTATGGAGTGAGCGTACGAACATATGGACGTTCGGACACATTCAACAGTTTAATTAAAACGTTGGCTCATCATTGTCATTAGATCATTTCCGTTTATTTTTTATTTATTTTAATTTTATATAGTGCTTTGCCTTCATATTCTGATAACAAATATTTTTAATAATTATTTTACTTTGAGTACACTATTTTTGACTCACCCTGTATGGGATTCGTATCACATTGTGCTATACTATAATGTTGTAAAGCAAAGTGGTCTTTCCTTACTGTTTCACCCCCACTATTTTGGATACTGGTGATTGTTACAGCCATATTTTGATGTACACACTATTTTGGATACTGAATCAGTTGCACTTCTGGGGCAATGACCTTACAAACCAGTCATTTTGTTTTAAGTTGACATAATTACTCCGACAATGCTTAGAGCCATGTGTCAGATCAATAGGCCGCTAATGTGTGCAATTTGTGTGGATGCGCATATCAGCAGCTGGGTCTGGGGGGATAAAAGAAGAAAACCAGTTGTGTTTCAGCGTAGTGTTTCATCTTATTGGTTTATTTTGGGCATTCCTTTTTTAATTATGAATAAACTACTGAAGTTTATCGTATTCTACCATAAAATATGGAGTGTAAACCAAAATGCCTGCATGTGTTTGTAAGCAGCTGAAAAGGATGTGTTTTTTCTTTGTAAAGTGTGGACAGTCAACATGTCCGACTTTTATTCGGCCTTATTTTCTGACGTACATGTGCTGTCACCACGTCTGTAGGGTGTTATATAGGGTATCATTAACGTGTCATGCATACATTCATGCCATGGTCTATTAATAAGTCAGAATTATGTAACATATATAAGTAATTATTTATGTGAGCCTTCCAAACAGTACAATAAAAGTGTGTATTGAATATTGAACACCAAGTTTCCGGATGTGCATCCAATATTCAAAAAAATATTGCCGTCCAATATTTTTTCTGCAGCGCAGAAGATGTGCGCGTGGGTACATATACGCAGAGAAGGTCAGTTCGGGCCAACTTGTTCAGTTTTTATCAAAACAGTCTGTTATATAATTAATAATAATAATATTCAATGTCTTATTTTCGGGTGATACAAGAATATATTGCACTCGCTATAAAAATATTGCACTCATCTCTGACTCGCACTCATCTCTGACTCATGCAATATATTTGTATAGCTCTTGCAATATATTATTGTATTACCCTCAAAGCCATTCAATATTATATAATTAATAGTGAGGCGAGTGCTACAGAATTGGGGAAAAGATTCTGAACCTATTCAAAAAATAGAAACAGTTTAAAAAAGTAACTTGACGGTGCAAATCTTGCAGTAACTTTGGGTTTTCCCCACACGCTATCATATCAGACTCAGTAGGTCAGGGGATATGTTTATTGTCAAGCATTCATCCTATCCTGGTTCTATTGTTATCATCCTATCCTGGTTCTATTGTTATCATCCTATCCTGGTTCTATTGTTATCTTCAGTAGACAGAACTATTGTAACACATTTCTCCGTTTTTGGGTCGAGTGCTATCATCAGTAGACAGTAATATGACAATGCACATACATATGCTCCTGAGTCTACTGCTATCTTTCAGAAGATTTATGCATTTGTCAAGGTCCTAGTTCTAGTGCTATATTCAGTAGATAGCAATATGATAACACATCCATTTATTGGTTTAATGCTATCTTCAGTAGACAGCAATATGATAACACAGCCATTTCTGGGTTTAGAGCTATCTTCAGTAGATAGCAATATGATAACACATCCATTTCTGGGTTTAGAGCTATCTTCAGTAGATAGCAATATGATAACACATCCATTTATTGGTTTAATGCTATCTTCAGTAGACAGCAATATGATAACACAGCCATTTATTGGTTTAATGCTATCTTCAGTAGACAGCAATATGATAACCCAGCCATTTCTGGGTTTAGAGCTATCTTCAGTAGATAGCAATATGATAACACATTTATTTCTGGGTTAAGTGCTATTTTCAGTAGACAGCCATATGATAACACATCCATTTCTGGGTTTAGTGCTATCTTCAGTAGACTGCAATATGATAACACATCCATTTCTAGGTTTAGTGCTATCTTCAGTAGACAGCAGTATGATAACACATCCATTTCTGGGTTTAGTGCTATCTTCAGTAGACAGCAATATGATAACACATCCATTTCTGGGTTTAGTGCTATCATCAGTAGACAGCAATATGATAACACATCCATTTCTGGGTTTAGTGCTATCATCAGAAGACAGCAATATGATAACACATCCATTTCTGGGTTTAGAGCTATCTTCAGTAGATAGCAATATGATAACACATTTATTTCTGGGTTAAGTGCTATTTTCAGTAGACAGCCATATGATAACACATCCATTTCTGGGTTTAGTGCTATCTTCAGTAGACTGCAATATGATAACACATCCATTTCTAGGTTTAGTGCTATCTTCAGTAGACAGCAGTATGATAACATATCCATTTCTGGGTTTAGTGCTATCTTCAGTAGACAGCAATATGATAACACATCCATTTCTGGGTTTAGTGCTATCATCAGTAGACAGCAATAATGATAACACATCCATTTCTGGGTTTAGTGCTATCATCAGTAGACAGCAATATGATAACACATCCATTTCTGGGTTTAGTGCTATCATCAGTAGACAGCACTATGATAACACATCCATTTCTGGGTTTAGTGCTATCATCAGTAGACAGCAATATGATAACACATCCATTTCTGGGTTTAATGCTATCATCAGTAGACAGCACTATGATGACACATCCATTTCTGGGTTTAGTGCTATCATCAGTAGACAGCAATATGATAACACATCCATTTCTGGGTTTAATGCTATCATCAGTAGACAGCACTATGATAACACATCCATTTCTGGGTTTAGTGCTATCATCAGTAGACAGCAGTATGATAACACATCCATTTCTGGGTTTAGTGCTATCTTCAGTAGACAGCAATATGATAACACATCCATTTCTGGGTTTAGTGCTATCATCAGTAGACAGCAATATGATAACACATCCATTTCTGGGTTTAGTGCTATCATCAGTAGACAGCAATATGATAACACATCCATTTCTGGGTTTAGTGCTATCATCAGTAGACAGCAATATGATAACACATCCATTTCTGGGTTTAGTGCTATCATCAGTAGACAGCAATATGATAACACATCCATTTCTGGGTTTAGTGCTATCATCAGTAGACAGCAATATGATAACACATCCATTTCTGGGTTTAGTGCTATCATCAGTAGACAGCAATATGATAACACATCCATTTCTGGGTTTAGTGCTATCATCAGTAGACAGCAATATGATAACACATCCATTTCTGGGTTTAGTGCTATCATCAGTAGACAGCAATATGATAACACATCCATTTCTAGGTTTAGTGCTATCATCAGTAGACAGCAATATGATAACACATCCATTTCTGGGTTAAGTGCTATTATCAGTAGACAGCAATATGATAACACATCCATTTCTGGGTTTAGTGCTATCATCAGTAGACAGCAATATGATAACACATCCATTTCTGGTGTAGTGCTATCATCAGTAGACAGCAATATGATAACACATCCATTTCTGGGTTTAATGCTATCATCAGTAGACAGCAATATGATAACACATCCATTTCTGGTGTAGTGCTATCTTCAGCAGACAGCAATAGTGTAATCCATTGATCCTTTCCTGGTTCATGTGTGCTTTCCTGGTTCATGTGTAGTGGCTCAAAAGAAGGCGTTTGTGTGGACATCTGTATGGGTCAGGCAGGAGCAATTGTGAATTTGGTTGATATGGCCTCATCTGTCATGGTCAGATTGGAGTTGAATGACGGCGTGGTAGCCATTGAAAATGTTCTACTAAAGGCAAGTGATATAATTATCACCCATCTGTCATACGGTAGAGAAGTGTGTTTTTAAGTGTGTGGGAAAAGAGGGAGTTATGTTTCAAAAATCTTGTGGTTCTTGAAAAGGTTATCTTTGCCATTTGCCCCATGAGAGTAGGAACAAAGTGCAATTAAAGATTTATATGAATGTCAAAATGCTAGAATGGGTCCCAATCAAAGTGCAATATCTCAATAAAAATCCTGACCTTGTGGGAACAACATAAAGGGGTTATTCAGCTGTTGCAGTGCGTTAAGTATACAAGGGGTTATTGAGTAATTGCAATGTGTGAAGCATACAAGGGGTTATTGAGCCATTGCAGTGCATGAAGCATACAAGGGGTTATTGAGCCATTGCAGTGCGTGAAGCATACAAGGGGTTATTGAACCACCAAGGTGTTAGTCGGTGTCAGTATCCCTCTACATACGCACCAATGAATGTCTGATGTCTGGATAGGATGCTAATATACAGGTGAGAAATGTCTGAAGAGTAATCATCCTACCGAGGCATCGTAGTGTATAAATAGTACTAGACAACCTGGTTTGTTTGCTGGCTTTTTGGGTGTAGGAGGTGAGTCGGGCATGGTAGTGTTGCACGTTGCCCCTTAGTGGATGAATGTCTGAATAGGATGCAAATGAATATACCGGTGTGTGATATATCAAGGTAAATGTCCTACTTATGCGTGGTGAATACATGGGTAAGAAAACTAGCTGTCTAATCGGGATGAGGTGGGGAGGCTGTAAACGCTCTACAAACAGGAGTGGTAGCTGTCTAATCGGGATAGGGGCTATAAACGCTCTACAAACAGGAGTGGTAGCTGTCTAATCGGGATGGGAGCTGTAAACGTGCTGCAAACATGAGTGGTAGCTGTCTAATCGGGATAGGCTGTAAACGCGCTGCAAACATGAGTGGTAGTGTTCTAATTGGGATGGGGGCTGTAAACGCTCTACAAACAGAAGTGATGGCTGTCTAATCGGGATGTGGGCTGTAAACGCGCTGCAAACATGTGTGGTAGCCGTCTAATCAGGATTGGGCTGTAAACGCGCTGCAAACATGAGTGTTAGTTTGGATATTATACAAACACTACATGGTAGAGGGGAAATAGTGTGCCCTATTGCCCCGATCATACCATGTAGTATTTGTTTTATTACACCTCACTGTGACTCTGGGGATGAGGTTGTAGGGAAATAGTCAAAACTATTTCCCTAGGGAAATAGTACTTGTGATAGGAATTGGCCAATGAATTGCCATGATTAGTTCATGAATATTTATGAGGTGTAATAACATCAGTTACTTTGTCTCTCGCTTTAATCTTGGAAAAATATGCAGAATTTCCCTGACTCGGTGCAAACTTTCTGAAAATTGTCCAAATGTTTGAGTGATTTTGTTAAATCTGATCCCATTCGTGTGCTGCAGACATGGGTATATGAATGACCTATATCTTTAGGAAATATGCCTAGCTTCTTGCTAAATTGAAGAAAATCTTCAAAATAAATATCTAGAAAGTTGGAACAATTTTAGTATAATTTATTGAATTTTCTGTGAAAGTTGGTATAACCACAATTTGACTTTTACATTGTAAAAAATGTCATATCCTTATATCCTTACCCGAAACAAATTTGAGAAGACATCCACCCACCCACCCACCTATCCACACCCACCCGATCCAATGACAGTACAAACCATACGAGCTGATGTACAATTAATAGCTAACATGCGATATTAAAAAGTTGTCTCTCTGTCTCGTCTGTCAGTTTTACCCGGGGCGGATTTGAGCGGCATGGTACGGAGATATACGGCACGTCGACGAGACGTTCTATGGGATGGAATTTATGTGACCCACTTACATTTGAAATTGGAAATCCTCTCGCGTCCGTCCAGTGACCTCCATAGGGGCACTTCTTGTCTGTAACAATATGACTTAGAGCTAACAGACTATTTCAAATTATCTTGTCAATTACCGTAATTGTCTTGATACTAAGTGAACAGGGCTCAAGCATTATTTTCAAAGTTAAAATGTCTTGAATTTGTATAGAAATCTTTTGTAATTAAATGTTTGCTGATTGAAGTCAAATTTTACATAGATATCAAATTAACCGAGTTTGTAGATGATTTTCAATTCAATGTTGTTGTAAAATCCCCTGAAATTTAAGTCAACTAATAAGTAAATTTTGGCCCAAGTTTGAGTAAAATTTGATTCAAGAGTTGCAGAAATTTAAAACTCAAAGTGTTGGAATCCAGAGTGGGTCGTAGCACATCAATGATCAGATTATGCAATTCCTTTCAGCAATTGGCGCGTGGTTCAGTTTATATTTCAGTTTAGGGGTTCAGTTTTAGAGGTTCCAGTTGTTGCAGTTTTATTAATAGCTGTCTCATAAACCAGGAACTAACATTTTAAACTATGATTTGCACAGGGTGTCACAAAAGTTTTAATACCTTTCATAAGCTTAATGTCTCCTGTAAAACAATTCACAGTTTAATATAAAATTGAAAAAATATTTAAATTGAGAAAACTCAGTGAGGCCTAACCCTCGATCTGTAATTAAATGTTTGCTGATTGCAAACATTTTACCTCTGCTGAAAATGAATTCTTCCATTTTGTTCAAATTGATCTTTGATTATCTGGAAAATGGCCAAGTACTATTAAGGAGCCCCTCGATTTCTAAATATTTATTAATGGAAATACTAATGCACATCTGGGACAATGTCCTGAAATCAAAATAAATTGGACTTATCTTGAACAAACAAACAAAAATCATTTGAAGAGTAAAAAATGGTTTCCAACTTTTGGCCTGCATTAAAAGTGATTATTTTGCTGTGATGTTAAAATTAGGCCAAACAAAAGAAGGTCTGACTCAGTAGCCCGCCCGCATTGGTATGTGAAATGAGCTAGGTCTATGTGCTGGGGGCTAAAAAAATTTTTTTACATTTTTTTATTTTAAAAGTTTCAAAAAGTTCTCCATAAGCTTGAATAAGCAAAAACAAAAACAAAATCGCATACATCGTAGCCTTTTTTGCACAATGTTTCTGAGACAGACTTTCTTTTTTGTTTGGCCTTAGTGATTTTGTATACATATAGATAAACCTTTTATTAAAAATACATATTTAAACATTTCCCATTTTTGCAACTGCTATGTTGCACATACATAATTTAGCACAAGACTTCTTGTTGCAGTCCATTAGAGAAATACACTGCATGGAAATGCATTTACTGTAAAACCACTTAATTTTGCATGGTATTATATTTCATGAGAACCTTAAATTTGCGAAATTAAATCCCTGTGAAATAAACCATGGTAAAAGCTTAACATCAGAATCAAATTTTGCAAACGCAAAATTAATTCCTGGCAATGTTGGCTTTCCGTAATTTGCAAAATAAAGTACCTGCAAATTTTAAGTATTTTATGGTATTTTGGTTTCTAGGTCAGGGTCATTAGTCCATGGTGTCTACCCGACCTTATTCTTATGAAGTATACTGCCCTCTCTTGGTGATCTTTAAGGCAAAACTTTCTAGCCTTCTCATTGGCTAACACAATAGAGAGTTACTGAGTGTGTTACTATGCATGAACTGTGTCACATAATTGGCATGTGAGAGATTGGTGGGATTGGTTGCCAAGGGAAGATAACAGAAGTTTGCTAAAACAAAGGAATAGGAATTCAATATACTTTTTCAAATCCAAATTTTGATAAATGTAGGTAAACTAGATGAACACCCTTGAGAACCTTCTTATACTAAACTTTTAGTCAGTTGTTTTGTTTTTGCAGAGAAATTTGAGCTCCTGAATAATCTGGGTCGGCCTATTTTAATTTGTAAATTTGAACATGGTGAAGAAAGAAAATATGATGACTGGAATAGAACTGAAGGGAACTGAGCTGATAAGTCAACTTAACTTGACTCGACAACGCGACTCAATTTGACTCAACTCAACTCAACCCTACCTAACCTAACTTAACTCGACAACTCGACTTGACTTAACTTAACACTTAACTTAACACTTAATTCAACTCAACTCAACATAACCTACTTAACTCAACTCAACTCAACTCAACCCAACCCAACCTAATATTCTTAACTTAACTTTTTAACTTAACTCAACAACTCGACTTGACATAACTTAACACTTAAATCAAATCAACTCAACTCAACCTAACCTACTCAACCAAACTCAACTCAACTCAACTCAACCTACTTAACTAAATTAACTTAAAGGAGGTGTCCCACAAGCATAAAAGTGTGCATTATTCGTTAGAAAAATAACTATCGAGCCCAACTTTTGTAATTATATTGAACAAAACACCACACTTATGACAAAAACAAATAAAAACCGCAATCTCTCAACATGCACTTTTTAAAATTCGCGGCGATCGAAAGTCCCAGTGTCGATGATGTCATAAATATACAATACACATGCGCAAATTTGAGCACTGATACCCATGACGTCATCGACACTGGGACTTTCGATCGCCGCGAATTTTAAAAAGTGCATGTTGAGTGATGGCAGTTTTTATTCATTTTT
Organism: Ophiura sarsii; assembly: GCA_035610835.1. NCBI lineage: Eukaryota > Metazoa > Echinodermata > Ophiuroidea > Amphilepidida > Ophiuridae > Ophiura > Ophiura sarsii. The sequence goes on from CM069445.1 coordinate 68,176,162, forward strand.
GTGACTATTATGGTGTTTTGTTCTATATAATTACGTAATTTCGGCTCGATAATTATTTGTCTAACAAATAATGCTCAATGTTGTGCTTGCGGGACCCTTCCTTTAACTTAACTTAATACTGAAATAAAGTGAGGTAACTGAACTGATCTTTTAGGATAAAAGGTTGCAATACACCAGGCTACTGGCCTAATGCCAGCGACAAATATTGTGATTTGCAATCATGGAATTTCTCATCACAATAGTGTTGACTTGTATTATTTGCAATATCAAATTAAACTTGATCAGTCAAGAGAGTATATATATTATAGCTTTTATATTATCTGGTATGGGTTAAAGCAATCACTTGTAAAACACAACTGAATTATCATACAATAGCTCAAGCAGGGCCATGAATTAGACCCGTGCTATTACACCATCATGTGACGGTATTGTGACCGTCATAACCCATGGTATTTGGAGTCATCTGAATTACTATTGACGTTTGCTGGGAAATTCAGTTTTGCAAACTATTATTTTAACTTCAAATAATTAGTGGCGGCGCCAGCATCATAATTTTTGGGAAGAAAAGGGGGCAGGACTTTTTGAAGGGGGCATAAAGAAAAGAAGATGCGCACGCAGTGTGCAATTGTTTTGCCATTTTACGCTTAAATGGTCAAATTTGTTCTAATTTTTACTTATTTGGTATGAAAATGTGTGCTTTCATAAACATTTTTGCAGTTTTATACTAAAATTGTCATATTTGGTGTAGATTAACCTAATTTGGTAAAAAAATGCGCTCAAAGCGCGCACACAAATGTCCATTTTATGCTAAAATAGACAAACTTGGTCAAATTTTAACCACATTTTATTTTATTTATTTATTTATTTATTTATTTATTTATTTATTTATTTATTTATTTTTTTTTGGGGGGGGGATTGACATGTCCCCCATGATGACCCATGTTTGTTCTGTTTAGCTTATCTAGAATAATTCAGTCAAACACCCCTCCCCTAATCAATGATATTGTTCTTATTCGTTTGAATGCTGAAAATGATTAAATAAATAACTACTTTAGAGCCTAGCCACTTACCAAATGGGTTTGTACCAATGACTTATAGTAGCACTTATTATCTTAAGCAAAACAATAGAGTAATAGGAATCCAGATTTAGCTCAGAGGTCATTGTGTATGTCATATAAAAGGCCTTAACCTTATTCACATACATGTATATACATACCCTTTGCTTTAATTTGATCAGGGTGGGTTCTATTTCCAGGCCTGAATTTGATTTTTTTTTAAATGCATATATAGTGTGTTTCTATTGAGACCCATTATCCGGCTTATTCCGGATAAGAGATTTTAAAACTTTGCTTAATAGAAACTGACATTCTCCGCTATTCTCCGGCTAATAGCGGAGAACTTCTCCCCGGAATTTATTCTGCTCGAGCAAGGATAATACCGGTGACATTAATATCCGGATAACGCTAGTAGAAACTCACACCGTTTCGACACAGTGCGCAAACGGTAGAGAACCCGGAAGTAAGTATACAACATCAACCGCAAGCTCCATAATTCGCCGCCTTCGACTTGATTTCTTGTAAAAATGTGCGCGCCTCTGCAGAAGCTGGGTAAATCTGGGTATTCTTTTGTATTAATTTTGATCATTAGAACCTCATATGTATGATACGAGGACTGGTTCTATGTCAACATTGTCATCAAATTAGCAAACGTGTCGTGCACGGTGCCATGTTGTCAAACGAGGTCAACCCACAATGCCTTGCGGATGACTTAAGGCGACAAGGCATGCACGTAACGATATGACATTCAACTTTGGATCTTCCCTCAGAAAACAGTCGCCAATAGAAACATTCCGTTCCCCGGTATTCTCCGATATTATCCGGTGATCAATTTAAACGGGAAAACCCCCTGATACTCAATAGAAACACACTAATAGAAAGTATCCACTTACACTATAGAGCCTGGCGAACTTACCCAATACAGTTTACTTACCAGATGGTCTTGATGGTATTGGCAATCTGTTGCGTTTATTATCTTAAGCAAAACAATAGAGTAACAGGAATCCAGATTTAGCTCAGAGGTCATTGTGTATGACATAGATCATATAAAAGGGCCTTCTCTGCCAGCCTGTTGTTTTAACAAAAACAAGGATTCAAGGGCCTTAACCGTAACTCTGCCAGCCTGTTGTTTTAACAAAAACAAGGATTTTGGACAAGTTTTAATAAATAAATAGCCGCTCCCTGACCGGGATTCGATCCAGGGACCCTCTGCATACCAAGCGCCGGCCAGCAAAGGCAAGCCATGGCTATCAGCTTCACATTCATGAAGTATATAGACTCGGTAGATGGGTCATGGTATTTTGTGGTATTTGGTCGTGTCAGGGTTAAGCCGTTTTGGCTTTCTTTATTTTTTTTTGTCTGTCCATTTTTATTTTGTTTGGTGTATTTGGGCATCCCTTCATTTTATTGCTTGTCAATATTGGGTTTTGCCTGGCATCACTGCCGTATGTTATAAATAAATAAATAAATATTAACCTTCTTCACATTTAAGGAAGCAATGGGAAGTTTCGCTTTCAATTTCAACCACATAAGAAATTTTGCCAGATTGGTAAAAATACTGTACTGTCTAGATGTAAATGTTGATTAAATCAAAGTGTGGTAACCCATGGGTAACCCCTGTTCCGTCTTGTAGTGTTGTATCATTGAACTCAAATAAGTGTTGTGTGTGTATTAAGTCTAACTTCATTTCTATGGGTGTTTTTGCATTCAGCAGTTGGTTGTTGTGATTTTGTAAATTCCATGAATGGATTTTTGTTGTTGAAAATTAACAAATTACAAAATATACAAAATGTATACAGTACATTATTGGATTGCAAGTGGCAAAAATGAAATGAACAACTAAAATACTGTCTTTTTATTAAATATGTGAAGAAAACACCTTGATTAAAAAGAAAACCTGCTTGCGATTGGGCCTCTTGGCTAAACCAATAAGCAATTTTATTTTCCTGAAGCAAAACAATAATAGGAATCCTGCTTTTATCCAGAGGTCATACAGACATAATGTGTACGTCAAAAAGGGCCTTAACCTCGCTTCTTCAAGGAACCAGCGTGAGGATGTATGGAAATGTTTTCATCTACATCAGAAATTTGGCTCAGGATCAAGGTTTCACTGCTATGCTCGCCAATTCACTGATGGTGCATGCATGTAAACATTGGCAAACTTGAATGCTACATGAGTAATACAAGAGTGAAGTGCAGTCTGGATTGCTTTGAAAACTTTAGGAGTCATGGTCATCATCGTTATTAATATTATATGACAGATGTGTTTTCAAAAAGGTTATTTGATTCTGAGGCATATGTTTGATTCTTTCGAACACTGCAGGTGAAGGCTGATATACATGTATATACATGCGTTCAGAGAATGGTAGTGAGCTGTGGGCCACATGCCTGGGGTGGGTCAAAGTGGATGAATATCCCCTCAACATTTTAGCCACCCCACCCCGGATCACTTGAAAATGGGGATATGAGAGCCCCTAGAATTGGATATTTAAAAAAATCTCAGAGAGCACTATGAGCTCCAAATGGCTTCTTCCTCTCCCCACAGTTTGTAAATTGCTGTTTTAAACAAATCCAGAAAATTAATTTTGCTTCAAAATATGGTGCTGAATTTGCATCTGATTAAAAGGAATATCCATGATTACACAACTAAAGGTGCATTCATACTCCCGTCTTTGCGCATCGGTCTGACGAAGTTGATATTCAAGAAAGCACTTAAGACATTTTTGTGTCCAAACTAATTGTTTGCTTCTTATGTATGTCATTGCTTCAACTCGCGTACCAATATCCGTAAGGCGCTTCTCATGTACAAATTCTTGCCATCGTCGTAAAAACACCAAAATGTACCAAGAACACAAAACCAGTTTGAAGGTCGGTGTGTCCTTGAAAGTATGGAACCAGTGACAGTTAACTGTCACTGATGGAACAAATGACATGCTTCATTGTTGTGTAAGTGGTCAGAAAGGGATGAAGGAGCTTTTTTCATGTAACACTATTTCAAATCACATTTCATTTCACAATGTGTCACTGCATGACCAGTCACATTGTGCAGAGAGAGAGAGAGAGTCGGACAAGTCAGTCAATAGTTAGGTCACACAAGCCCTATATGAAAGCTATGAAGATTGTTAAACGGGGTCAGTCGTCACAAACATGCACAAACACAATAGTCAAACGACCTTGCTATTGTCATGCTATTGTCAACACTCCCTACACAGAGGTCTGCTGTGCAAATCTGTACGATGATATTCGCATGTAATGTCTATAATAATAAACAACATTTATAAGGCGCCTTTCCAAATTGATCAAAGCGCCATGAATAAAGAATAAATAAATAAATACATAAATAAACAATGCAAATTGAGTCAGTGTGATGGATAGAAGTGTGACTTCAACACCTTCTTGAAGGTAGGCAATGTACATGCCTCCCTGATGTTTCTTGGGAGATTTCATTCCGCGGTATAAAGCTATGTGGTTTCCGTGGTCTTCGCTATCTCCAAGCAGATAGAGCAATACGTACACGGACTTTTTTGTAGACGAGGGTTCATTTCATGATTTGGTGAGGTTTAGAATGAGTTAGGATTACTGTAATTTTGAAGACCACAGATTTTCAAAACGTGAATTGTCCAACATTTTACGACATAAATTTGGTCACCAAACGTATTTAAAACTATACATCTTACCATTCTGCAGATGTTATTGACCCTAGTATAATTCTACATGATTTTTAACACGTTTCTCAGTTTTTGAGAAGCCCAAATAGACCATTTTCCGAAGCTATTTCTAGCAAATATTGCAGTCACTGATACTCCATTGTTTTCTTGCTTATAACAAAATATGACATGCAGCGTGACCTCCCTACTGGCTGAAGTTACACTATGTTATGAATAGTCCCATTCAATGCAGTAATAGTTCGAGCCCCGTTCGAGCCTCTCCTCACAATTGGCCGACGACCGTGCAAAGGGCGAATAGCAATCAGCGAGCTTATACTTTAAATGAGAACAGGTTTTTATTTATATCACATGAATGGAGAATGTTTTAAGATTTGATCATCATTCATGATGTTATGGCAGTGATGTTCTTTAAGGTTGTTCCTATGGCTAATTCTTTATTTGATATTTTAATAGAGCTTGCTTAACTCCACAATAATCTGAAATTTGAGATTGATCGGAGGTACGGTTTTCTAGATATGACAATGTTATTGTCCAAAATGAAGCAAAATTGAAGCGTTCATTCTTTTGTTTCTTATTGTTTTTTTGACCCCCTAGCTGGCCTAGCAATATATAAATGCTACAAAGCTGAGATTTTTGGAGCTTGTTATTTATATTTTTTCGAAAGTTTCCTGTGCTGCGGGAGGCTGTAAGACATCTGCATAATTAATTATACTTAATTATCTAAAATAAAAAAAAGTTCATGCCCTTTACTAAATGTAATGCCACTTGGTGTATATGTTGGTTATACTACTTATTTCCTGTGCTGCGGGAGTCTACAGGAGTTTTCAAAAAATAATTAGAGCAAAAACAAAAAACTCAAAAAAACAATATCAAACAAAAGAAAATAGACTGCCCTCTGTTGGCCAAAAAAACAGTACAAAACAAAAGAATTCAAAATGACTTAAAATGGATTTTTGACAATAAAATTGTCATATCTAGAAAACCGTACCTCAAATTAATCTAAAATGTCAGATTGTTGTGAAGCTCAGCAACCTTTATCAAAATATCGAATAAAAAAAATAGCTATAGGAACAACACATTCGGCTAAATTGGCTTTAATAAAGTAAACATTTCAAAATTATAAAATTTCATGATGATTAGGCATATTCTTTTTAAGGGAAGTAAGCTTATACAGAGCCACAGACATTTTGTTTTCACATTTTGTATTATTCAAATCAGACTTTTTCATGGTTTTCTTTGGACATTTTCCACATATAGAAGTTTCTTATTTAAATGGGTGCTCCAATAAGGAACAATATATTTGCGGAGGAGCTGGGATTTCTTTTCAGGTTGCATTTTGAGAAAACAATATTTGTTTTCCAGGATCCAGGAAATGTCATGTCCAGGCTAATTGGTGGTTATTGCTAGTATTACATATGGATACAGATACACACTGTGGTCTTGGCAATGCTACGAAAATAGTCATGATCTGACCTCCAGTTAGACTGAATATTTCCTGAACTCAATTAGTCCCTGGGCCCTTGGCGCCTGATTACACAATGAGTGCAAGCTGGATCACGCACTATTGCAAGGTGGCCTATGTAATGCCTAGCCCTATGTCAGGGGGTGTAATACATGCAGCCTATGCGTGATAATATCTGGTTTAACTAGTTCAGAATAAGGTCATGCAGAATTTTAAAAGATTTTTTTTCACAGCGCATTAATGTTTGTGCTTTGGGCAAACACCTTTACAATTGCGCAAAATAAATAACTCACGGAAATGTTTCATAAATTAGGTCTATGTAAACTTAGAACATAAAATCAGAAATAAATCGACACATGATGAGGTTTGAATTTGGCAGGATGTGAAAAATGTGTTCTTGAAATTGACAACTTTTGTACTAGATTTGGCATAGAGTTTGGCAGGGTTAGATTTGGTATGACGATGAATATTTTTTGATCTCTAAGGGCAGTGAACTTTAAGTGTTGATTCAGAGAAAAACTATTGTCAGCTAACTGGAAGGTAAAAGGCCTCTGCTTATGGTACCATCCTGTGCCTTTTAACAAGGGGGTCAGGTATTTCAAACAGGATTTAAGTTTGTGCATTTCTACTTCAAATTCTTGGAACTTGAGGAGCTTTTCTTACTCAGCCGGACATTGCATCAGTGACATAATATTGGGGTTGGGGCACTGTCTCAGGGAGAATTTGAGTATTTCTGCCACTAATTTCACAATTTGAGGGCCCTTTCCTAGGACATCGCAAACCAGTGGTTTAATTTTGGGTCAGCAGTGGCCCCCAGGTTCAAAGTGGATTGGAGCATTTCTGCTACTAATTTTGCAACTTTGGACCTCCTGTTGGGTTAAACTTTAAAGGCACTCATTCCAAGCCCATATATGAGTATGTTGCATATGCTTCTTTTTAATCCAGAGAAAAAATAGTTAAATCTTAGAGGAACCAAAATACAAAATAGGCTGTGTTGTTATGATAAATTTATTTAGATACCTTTATCGAGCCATTGTTGTTAACCCTGAATCATTCAACACATGATATGAGCCCATTAGGATGCATAATTCTCCATCTGGCCCTTCAGCATATATAAAGTAATTAATACCTTTAAGTATTTGGGCAGTGTGAGTGTTCTTGCCGGGGGTTCTTGCCCCTGAACATGTATCAAAGCAACACTTCCTATGCATAACCGTTGTGCAATTTTACTTTCCACACAGCTATTATTTTTTACCATACACAAAACAGATTTTTCAGAAACCTTTTCCAACTTTCCAAGTCTATATCAAGGATAACTGAACCAATACAAGGCATGTTTGTACTTATGTCAATGCATTTCTCATGGTGATTCCAAATAGGGTAATGAAATTCAATAATTGTGACATTTTTGAAACATTTTGTGTAATTTTGGAATGTCGTCTGCAGCCGCGTGGAAAGTGTTAAGACCGGCATGCTGAAGGGCCCGAAAAACATACAAGGTTTTGACAGCAATGATATTGGACTAAGGGTGCAACTGCTTAATGCAACATACATTCTAGACTAGATACAAATCTTGCTTAAATAGTGTTGTTAGGCTTTATGCTGTTGTGGACTTGATTAAAGTGTAGCATCGTTTCCTTGAATGTATGTTGGATTCAACAATCGCCCCGTACAAAGAATTATTGGATAATATGTAAGATGCCATGTAAAGCAATAGAAGTGTGCAGAATTAATAGCATATGTGAAGTGCAAACATACTTGATCATTTTGGTTTTTTCTCATGATAACAATCTTTTGGTCATTTCATCCCCTCCCGATCTGTTTTACTGTTGCTCCATGTAATATGACCTAGATAGCAGAAAGAACCCAATCCTTTAATAGATAAGGTCCTACCCGACACAGATATTCCGGAGATAAGTCAAGTTTAATGAAGCATGCTGGGCTTGGACGGCCCTTTGACATGCCCATTCCCACCATTCCAGTCTAATATTTGCCCATAGGCGGACTTGCTGGAGCTTGAATCAAGTTAGGCCAAACAAACAAAAAGTTTGTCTCAAAGCTTGCGAAGGCTTCAAAATCGGGCGACGCGCGCTGTTTTTTGTCTTCCATTTTTTTTTTTTTTAACATTTTTTTTTATTTGTGTGGCAATTTTTACTCTTACTATTTGCAACCGTTGACACTTTCTGATATTTTTTTTCTATTTGAAATGAATATTGTGATGTAGTTGTGTATAAGAACAATTGTGCAGCGTTTTTTGAAGAACTGAGTCATGTAAAAGTTTGAGAAAAGGAAAATCTGCCGATATTTTTAATAAAAACTCGAAATAAAAATTTGTAGGAAAAAAAAAAATTGATTTGACAATTTTCTGCATTTCAGACGCGGTATTTTGGCATTTCAAAACCAATGCGCGCGCAAGCTTTGAGACGAACCTTTTATTTTGTTTGGCCTTATAAACCTTCCAGACCCTTTCTATCCAGTTGAATCACACAAAAACAATTGACTTAGACTTGTTCCAAGCCAAATAAGGGCATGTTTCAGAACCAACCCTAAATCAGGTCATTATGAACCAATAGTACATAAGTAACTGTTATGTTGTGAACTGTTTGTTGATAATAATTAATCTTTCCCTTTACTTGTGGTGGTCGAGAAATGAAGAAAAAAAAATCATTCCTGGACAGAGATTTGAACCCGGCACATCCTGAACTCCAGACAGACACTCTACCAACTGAGCTAATGAGAACAATAAGTATAGAAGCGTTAGAAATGCATCTACAGGCTTAGGGTTCAACTACCCATACTCCTCCTGCCTCTCTAACGACAAGCATGATATGGAGGAATAATATTAATTCTCTCTTATTAAACATTGCCGTTGACAACAAAGCAACAGATCAGTTTGTAGGCTCTACTTAACAATACAGTAGATCGACCCAAGTGATCCCATCAAGTCGTGTAAGTGACTTTTGTTTACATTTGTAAAACTCGCAAAAAACAAGCCAATTCTCGGACATTACACCTATAAAAATATGTGAAAATCAGCATTTTGTGTAAAGATAATTAGATGAGCATGTAGTTAGGAAACCCTTATTTTAGGTGATGACCCTGTTGAGAATTCGGGGAAAAAGGTCTGCATTTTGGCCAATTTTCGCTATGGTACAATCTGCAAAGGTTTGTCCTTTGAGCTGTGTTTGTTGTCCTGTGACGTCATTCCAGAGTCACCTATTTTCAATGTTGTGCCTTATCCCAGGTGTTGATGTTGGCACTGTGTAAGGGTGAACATTTAGGTTACTGAGATTAACAAATATAACCAGAAACGGTTGTCAATACATATATATATAGATATGTAATATAGGATAAATATCGAATATGATTAAGAAGAAATGTGTTGACCTGACAATGGTTTATTTTCCTTTTATTGTTGAAGTCAATGCCTCCCATTAACAATGCATGAAGATTAGAAGACTGCACAATGTGTATATGACACAGTTGTTAAAGGTAGATGACCCAATCACATTTTCATAACACAGATTTTTCTCAAACATATGGAGATTTTCATATCATATGAAAGATCATATTTTTCTGATTAACATACTGAAATTTGACGGTCCAAATCAGTATGATTACGAAGAAATCGGTGAAATAACATTGAATTACCGCGAAAAGTGGTAACCACCAATATAGTTTGTGTACAACTCAATGGGAACATTTCACGGCATCTTGTGCGTCTAAAATAAGAACAATTAGAGTTATACAACTCAAACTTTGGAATACGACTTTTTTGAGGATGACCTTTCATGTCGAATAGAAAACTTCAAGTTGAAAATCGGAACATCTACCTTTAAAGTGGAGATATTCGTCCTATATTTGTTTTCATGCATTTCGTGCTCGAAGCAGCTATCGCGAAAATAATAACACACAAATATATTTCTCATATATATGTGATGATGCTACAAATCGCACATTTAAAATCACTGAAAACAGTTGAAAATCGCCAAAGCGTGGGAAATGACTACCACTTTTACAATAATATAGCATCCATGAAATTGACGTGAATTTGTTTGTTTACATTTTGACCATGGCCAGGTGCCAAGCTTCATTGGAATCAATGTCAAGGATGGTTAAGGGTCTAAAACAATAACATTGACTTTGCTTTAACAGATCTATTGGCTTACTCAAAACAAAACAAATATTTTGATGTGCGTGCCATACTTTGGCATGAATTTGTGTATTGTTCTGTGACCCGGAATGCAAAAGGGTCATCTTCGAAATCCTAGAATATGGCAGAAACCATGTTTATTTTGATGTATTACCCAGAAGAGATTTAGGATATTCACCGTTGTCAAATATGTCATTTCTATATTAGTAAATTAAAGGAAATAATTATAGATAAGTTTGCCAAAGGAAATCCTGTTTCTCTCATACATTCCAAACAATTTGGGTACAAAATTGTTGTTTATTTGGAAAATTGAAAAGTGTTCTAAACTTATTAGTTATTTAATTACTTGGCAATGGACATTGCCCTGAATGTCTTTATACCATTTTGCCCCATTGGTGTCTGTTCCTGAAAACATGCGCGTATAGTGCGCGGTTTATAAAAAACTATTTACATGAATCTGTTCGTAATTAAGGTACATTTTGGTTTTAAACAGGCTTATAAAATTATATTCCTGCACATATGTGCGTGTTATGTGTGTAACATTTGCTGTTTTTATAAGCCTAATAATTTGGGATTCGATTCTCCTGGATGATGCCTTAAAATTGGATATAAATTAAGTAAAACCCTTAAATCCTACAGAATGTGTGTAATTCCCCCAAATGATAGTCAAAGGACCCTGCCCCCTCCCCCTTCTAGGACACGCCACTGCTTTACCCCTTGGTATTCACTTTCCTAGCCACTGGAGTAGGTATAGGTGAGGGTGGAAAACATTCTAGATTTTTAAATCTTAGGTAATCCGGTTCCCATATTTTTGATGACTTGCAAATTGTTTGTTATGAACATGACCTTATTCTTCAAGTTCGGAGTCACCTTGGCTAGCCTGCTTCATAGTGGCATGTAGTGATTACAATTATCCCAATCACTAGCTGTATAAATTGAAACAGTACCCTGAGGCTATATGACCGCATTCTTGGGATAACAATAGAATGCCGTGACATTTAAACTAATTTTAAATCGTCCTGAATTTAAACAACGCTATGATTAGGTGAATCTATATACAATACCATACTTTCTTAAGATATTTGATTACAGTTGAAAAGAATTATCTGACCACGCCCATTTATTATTCATTTTGAATTGCAAATTTGCCCCACAATGAAACTATTCTGTAGAAGCCATATAAAGGCATAATAGAATGTGCAAAGGCCTTTATGTGGCACATTACAATTTATGTATCATACCATATCTATGATCATAATAAGCAAACAAAGTTCAGTAGTAACTTTTTCTTAGAAGTAATTTTTTTAAACAATACTGTCAAGCTGTTGAATTGCAGCATTTTAAATGAGCTGCAACTTTAAAATCTAAGGCTGTCTTCTACTGACCTCTCTCTGTGTAGTGACATTAGAGTGTGGAACTTGTGACTGCTACAATTACTCCTCATTTGAGTCCAATTCTGAATATCATATCATGGAAGAAATTACAGGCGATGATTTGATTTGCTCCTAATACAAAATGGAGCCTGAATTTGTAAATACCATTAATTTAACAATAGTTTGTTTGTTTGTTTGTTTAAAGGTTTAGTCCGTACGGACACACGCTTGGGTCCTGAAGGGACCAGGCTCAAGCAAAATGCTCGGGCCTGACTTAAACAGCCTATATAAGCATGCTGGCTGAATGAAATGAAAGTTAGAAAAGATGGAAGAAAAGAATTAAATAAAAAGAGCCACTTCCAACAAATAAAGTTAACAATTATGCTGTCGGCCTTCGAATTGATTACGGATCGGATGAGAAAAGAATAGTCTTGATCCAATCTCATTTGCCACACAGGCATGAATACAAAATGTGAATAGATAGCCTTGGCCTGACGCGGTAGGAATGCCAAGGACGGTCAGAAGGAGCGCTGTATTGTCATTTTGTGAATTATTTACTATTTAACGCAATGTGTTTCTGTCTTTCTTTTTTATTAGGCCAATCTGAAGCTTGAGTGTAGTGCAAAAGTGTAATCTTTTTAAGTGTGAATTTCAGGGACTTGAACCCACAATCATCAAGTTGTCACCCCCCCCCCCCCCCCCCCCCCTCCCCCTGCACTAACTAGTCACATAATTATGTATTCAATGTCATATAAGATGTGAAGGATACCTATTAAGGATTCAGTCAGTGAATCAGCATAAAACAAGCTTTCTTATTTATCAAATGCCATATGCAATGACAACAATATACAGTGTGAATCATGGATACTTTTAAGTCTCTATGATTCACACTGTATATCAGAATTTAAAAGTTCTGATACACACGTAGATTGGAAGAATCAAAGTTATGTACGATTGCAAAACTGTGATCTTCTAAATAACACCTAAGGGTCAGATTTGCACCCATCACCTTTCATGATTCGTATGATGATGATAATAATGAAAATAAGAGTAACATAAAAATCCAAAATTATCATATCGTCGCTATTCTATCAAAACCTCATGTTTTTCGGGCCCTTTAGCATGTATAAAAATAAATTACCCAACGGTTATGCATAGGAAATGTTGATTTATACATGTTCAGGGGCAATAGCACTTACAAGGTGTTGATAGATGTGTTATTGGCCCTTAAACATGTTTAGGGCAGATTACCCAAAGGTTATGGTTATATGTAGGTAGGAAGTATTACTTTATACATGCTGAAGGGCCAAATGGAGATAAGAGGTTTTGACAGAAAAGTGACTATATAGGCCATAAGTATGTATTTTTACACAGTCAAATATAAGCCTTATATTTTAAGTGTATAATATGTCTCGTTACATAATTAGGATTAATTCACACTGTCTGAGCATTAATTGAGTGCAAATAACACTATCTTCGTTAGTCACGCTTACAAAACATTGTTTAATTATCGGCTTGGTTGGGATTTCTTTCTTGCATTTTCACAGAAGCATAATCTGTTAAACATATTGAATAATTAGTTGCAATGGTCAAAGTCCAGCTATGATAATATTATAAAAGCTGAACTTTGTAGACTTAATAGGGTTTATATACTTACTCTATCAGGGTTACCAACACAATGCAATGCCCTTTTTTGACCACGTCACCAACTGATAGCGGATATTATTATAAAGCACAACATTTTTGCGTGCATGAAAATGTTCACAAATTCCTAACTGGTATAGACCGGTAAAGTAGTTCTTGTTTGCCTATTTTTCACTTTGCTATTGGAAGATTTCAATGCATGTTTTTGTTGGAACATTGAGTATTGTAGAATGAGGTTCTTTGGGGATTGCAAACTTGGACAATTTGAAGGTTGGTATCTATAAGCAGTCACATGGTATAAGATACCAAAGGAAGGCCGGTGCAAAAGTGCAAGGAGTTTGACCTGATTAAGATTAAGACCTTTTCCTCTGGGGCAAGGTTTTCCCTCCAAATTGAATTGGTTTATAGCTCCCTCAATGCTTTAGACCTCTGAAGATCCCCCCCCCCCCCCCCCCCCCCATATAGGGATTGTAAAAGTCCCTGGTTCTATTCAATGTAGTGACTGTCAAGAGTCCCTAGCTCTATTCAATCTGAGTGACTGTCAAGAGTCCCTAGCTCTATTCAATCTAGACTGTCAAGAGTCCCTAGCTCTATTCAATCTAGACTGTCAAGAGTCCCTAGCTCTATTCAATCTAGACTGTCAAGAGTCCCTAGCTCTATTCAATCTAGACTGTCAAGAGTCCCTAGCTCTAAAAGAGTCCCTAGCTCTATTCAATCTGAGTGACTGTCCCTACACTCTTAAGACAACCTAGTCAAATTTGACCAGAATCTAGTCAAATTTGACTAGAAAGCCGGGCCAGATATGACTTTACTAGGGTCTAGTCATTTTGACTAAAAAAATCTAGTCACGTCAAGTGACTAGAAAATCATGTTATAATTTGACTAGAATCTAGTCAAGTTGACCAGATCTAGCCTAGTCCAAATTTGACCAGAATCTAGTCAAATTTGACTAGATCAAGTCAAATTATAACATGATTTTCTAGTCACTTGACGTGACTAGATTTGTTTAGTCAAAATGACTAGACCCTAGTAAAGTCATATCTGGCCCGGCTTTCTAGTCAAATTTGACTAGATCTCCAAGTAAAATAACATTTTTCCTAGTTCTGGTCATTTTGACTAGAATATTATCATTAAGGCTGTAGTGATGAAAAGATGCCGCAATTAACGCAACTCCCTCTGAACATGTTTCATCACTTAAGGCTTTGGCAAACTGCAAAAACCCAGAGAAACACGGGTGCTGGGTATTTTCAAAACCTGCAATAAATGTCATGGAAAGAAGAGGCTAATTATAATATAAATACACAACACTTCAAATATTTTGAATGACTCATCAATTTATTGACATATTTTTGATACCAACTGGTCAAAGTTATGTGTGACTATATTCTTGTGTTGCCTGAAATGTATTTCTTATATCAATTTCAAATGTATTCTAAAACTAAACTCCAATTTTAATTTCAGTTCAATTCAATTCAATTCAAATTTATTTGTACAGTTGATAACTTCTTTCCAATAACTTGGGATGTTTTTTCTTCTTCTTGGAGGCCGAGTTGTCTTGTGGCCGAGTTGTCCTGGAGGTAGATTTCTGGAAGGGGAAATATAAAACAGAAAGATATAATTTAATACTGGTTGATACTTCCAAAGTCAAAGTATTTTGCCATTAAATAATCATATGCTGCCTTTGATGCTATGCATAATATCATCCTCTCCTCTGTTGAACAGACTTCTGATGTATCAAGAAATGATTGTCTCCTGTCACATCCAGTAGGCTATTATTATCAAATGGTTACAATATCATAGATGGCAATTCATTTAATATTTATTTATAATTAAACACCTACCTTTATTGACATCTTCGGTCACCCTGGCGAAGATTCGGTAACTACACTTGACGCCTTGGGATTGCGTTTACTTAACCATCACTAGGTCAGTACAGTACGAGTACAAACACATGTAGGCCTAGTAGGCTTTTACTGTAAAACAAATGCAGAAGTAAAAAAATATTAAAATAGGCTTTGATCTGAATGTGTTTTGCCAGTGGCGTTTTCCGAGTAAAGCCTTTGTTACAATGTTCACACTCATAGGGCATTCATAGCAGGGATAGCACTGGATCAAAAATGTGAGAGGTCCCATGAAATTTTTCAGGACCCCGTTGGATTTCAAAAAACAAATTTAAGGGGTCCCCAAGAAATTGAGGGGTCCTGAAGTTTGGGTATTTGAAAATTTTACTTTTTTACGGACAGTTTAATGAATTTATATTGTGAGCAAAGGATGGACATGTAATTTACAGAATTTCTTAAGGTTTCCATTTACATACGTTTATACATCGTCATATTTAAGGGGTCCCTTCAATTTTGATCGGGACCCGCTAGTCTTTCAAATTTGAAACCTGACGCGTCACTAATAGAGGTCTAGGACGCGCAGACGCGTCAAAATGCGACCCCTGATTCATAGTGTAAAATGACATCAATGATCAATGTTTACAATGTGGATGGCAATTTATTTAAACTAATTTATTTAAAATTCAAACACCCACCTTTCTTTATTGACATCTTCGGACACCCTGGCGCTGGCAAAGATTTGGTAACTACACTTGGCACCTTCGGATTATGTTCACTTCATCATCCATCACTACGTCAGTACAAGTACAAACACATGTAGGCTTTTACTGTAAAATAAATACAGAAGTAAAAAATTATTAAAATAGGCTTTAGGCCTAGGCCTAGTTAGTAGATCTGAATGCATAAATGTGTTTTGTCAGTAGTGTCAGTGGCGTTTCTGTGCATGGCATTTGTTACAATGTTCACATTCTAGTTGTTACAATAACATGAGCCTTGATGTGATTAGGACTAGAAAGGTTTGCATGTCTATTTGATTCATTGATTGGGAATATGGGGATCCAAATTCAGTCGAAGTTTGTTTTTACTTTTTAATTTAAGTTTTTAGAAATTAAAATTAAAATGAGCTATTTTAAACGAGTGCATAAGCCTTCAGTACCATGGTATAGGCGATGTTCGGTAATTTAAAAATAATCGTAATTGCCCAATTTCTTGACTTAAAATACCAGTAAATTAACATGGAACTCATCGTATACCTACCATGCCTACGTGTAGGCTATGCGGTATAGGAGGAATTGTACACACAATTGGCCGGGTGATTTAACGCGACACGTTTTATGTCGATTCACCGCTAAAAACACAAAGTTATATCACGAGAGACGTCCAGAAAGTTTCTCTTACCTGCCTACTTCACGAAGAAACAGCTCGGATAATGTTTACATCGAAATTAGAGGCATAAAAGGCTTCTTTTAGGCCCTGTTTTCTTGGGCGCCTGCTCACCAAATTGGCCGCGATGACTTGCGAGTTCATCGGTAATCATCCATCATGCAATGCGCGACTTCCGTTTTCTACGAGGGATTTACGACGAGATTTTCGTGTCATTTCTTGGATGCAGATGTGACCCGAAACGCGTTACAAATTACTAGACTCTAGTTGAAACGTAAATATGTTACTAGAATACCTTGTCAAACTGACTAGGTTCTAGTCAAAATATTTTGACTAGACTCCCTCGTCGCTCAAATGACGAGTTGTCTTAAGAGTGTATAGCTCTATTCAATCTAGTGACTGTCAAGAGTCCGTAGCTCTATTCAATCTGAGTGACTGTCAAGAGTCCCTAGCTCTATTCAATCTAGTGACTGTCAAGAGTCCCTAGCTCTATTCAATCTAGAGACTGTCCAGAGTCCATAGCTCTATTCAATCTAGTGACTGTCAAGAGTCCCTAGCTCTATTCAATCTAGAGACTGTCCAGAGTCCCTAGCTCTATTCAATCTAGTGACTGTCAAGAGTCCCTAGCTCTATTCAATCTAGTGACTGTCAAGATTCCCTAGGTCTATTCAATCTGAGTGACTGTCAAGAGTCCCTAGCTCTATTCAATGTAGTGACTGTCAAGAGTCCCTAGCTCTATTCAATCTACTGACTGTCATGAGTCCCTAGCTCTATTGATGAACCTTTTTATTGCAAAGTCACCATTGTTAGTGATAAAATATGTGAACCTTATAGAGGAGGTCTTTTTTATTTAATTTAATGAGGGGTTGGTTATCATTTGGTTTAAAATACTTATAAGAAAGAAGCAGAGGTGTTACAAACATCTCAAACTCTAAAACACCTGAAACAAAAAGGTTTTGATTGAAATAAAGTAAAAAAACACAGAAAATTGTTCGGGACCCAAAAAGGAAGCGGTGGATGCGCTAAACATGTTTATATCTTTATTTGGCCTTATGTTAAAAATGATGTTTCAATATAAAGGATTATGAGACCTTTAGGCAGCATTTATGCAACATGATTTTGATTGGTCACATTAAGCAGGGAAATGTGATTCAAGCATTTGCAAGCCCAAGCTTGTTATTAAGAAAAATGCCAAGTGTATACACTTTACACATTGAAATTGATTAAACTTCTCCTCAATGGAAGCATGGAAGTAACTACTTCCATGATCCATGATTGAAGCATATTACAGTTCAGTTACATCGCCTTCAGTCATGGTCACACTTACAACAACATTGTTTAATTATCTGCTTTAGTCAGTTGTGTAACTTATCTACTTTACAGGGTGTCCCAGAATGATTTATACCTGGAAAGGTACATTTATTTAGCTATTAATGCTATTGTTACTGATCAAAATGTTTATGATTCTAACATATTTAGCTTTCTTAGGAGT
Source organism: Ophiura sarsii (assembly GCA_035610835.1). Taxonomy (NCBI): domain Eukaryota; kingdom Metazoa; phylum Echinodermata; class Ophiuroidea; order Amphilepidida; family Ophiuridae; genus Ophiura; species Ophiura sarsii. The sequence continues at coordinate 68,194,233 of CM069445.1, forward strand.
TTTAAATATTAAAAATCTGGCTTTTTCGACAGAAATTATGGACTATTTTGTAAAAAAGATAGATTCCAAGTTTGACCAAAATTCCCATCTTTTGAAACCAATAAAATCATTGATCAATGATCATCGTAGAAACATTTCCGGCATGAAACTCAATCTGAATGATAACCAGGTGATTTGCTATGATCTCTTTTAATTTCCACTACAAAAATAATAGATATCAACTGTTGGTGATGTTTTATGAAGCAATATTTGAATGGTGTGAGGGAATGTCTGCTTGAGTGATTTATATCATACTTTCTTAAGCGGCAGTTTTGAAGTCTGGTGTGAGTATTATCAATTGAAATAAGCTGAAAGTGAAAAACAGGTTTTCACCGATTTTCAATAATGTCATGCCATATCGGAAGGATAAAGATATTTGGATGAAATTAACAGAGTATGTAGGAAACATGTTCCCTATTATACTTTAGACATAAGACTTGGACTGCAATGTTGTTCTTATATTTTTATTATTTTTTCAAACGTGGTATAAATCATTCTGGGACACACTGTATAAGGATGCTGTAAGTGAAGGTCAAAGTCCAGTTATGAATAAATATCAAAGCTGAATCTTGTATATGGTGCCTTGCCCTTTTTTGACTGCTTCATCAGCTGATCCACAACAAGAAATTTTCGCATGCAGGAAAATTTCACACATTTTATAACTTGCAATGATTTACAAAAATTTCATATATTTGTTTTAAATTGTATTATGTTAAAATGAATCAAGGCATTCTGTGTAAAGTCTTTGAATGAATGTATCAATGCAGACACTATTTACTTATAAGAATCTGAGTTTTTCTGGTTTGTCATGAAAATGTGATGCAGGGTATCTGTATAAATGAGAAACTAGCCCAAGGAATTATGACCAGTGAAAGGAATCTGACCTTATACTGTAAATGTGGATAATTTCACACTACATTTATTTTAGCTCTTTTTGCGCTTGAACCAGCTACTGTGAAAATAATAACATATGAATATATTTCTTTTGTGTATAGGTCTATGTGATGAAGCTACATATCGTGAATTTAAAAAAAAGCAAAACAATTGAAAACCTGCAAAGCAAAACAATTGAAAACCTGCAAAGCACAAAGAATTAAACATGCAAAAATGTCCTCTCTTACAGTATAATTCAAATTGATCTTTTCCTCCAGGGGCCAGATTTTCTAATCAACAAAGTATACAAAATAAATAAGGTTGGATATATTCACTTTGAACTTCTGCAAATTTTGCCACAGTTGCAGCATTATATAAAATTGTAGGCATTTAATAGCGTTGGGTTTTTGTAAATTATATGGACAACACTGGTTTGCTCTGCTACACAAATGTTGAATGTATAACCCTTCAATTCATGTTTACATTTGAGTATAACTTTCAAGTGAGTAAGTAACAAGCCAAGGTTTGACGTGGCTGGAAAATTATGTTGATAATTCAGTAACCATAACTAACATCGAGGAGTATTTTGGAATAATAAAACAATATCTAATATCAAAAGGAAAACATTGGCTCAAATAATGATCCCAAAAACAGGGTTACCAGGGGCTGTAGATCGAACATGTGACACTACCATGAAAGCTCAAGGGATCAACCATCACACCACAGGGATCATGCTCCCCCAGAGAACTTTTCTGTGACCTTTTATAGGCATGATCATGCAACTGAAAAAGAGAGTTCAATTATGCCATTGTTTATATATATATATATCAGTGGATCATACCTTTTAGTAATGCTTCAACAGAGAAAATATTAAGTCAACCCTTTATGCCCTGAACCCCATGAAATCCCATTTGAAAACTATGCTGGCAGCACATGCCGCCTGGTCTATCTTCCCGGGCGACTACGGTGGATGATAACTGCAGATGGAATTGTTAAATATGGGCACTTTTTCTTTATTTCCGTCATAACCTTTTTGGTTCAGGTATTTCAGAGTTTGAGATGTTTGTAACAGCTTTGCTTCTTCCTTATATATGCATTTTAAACAAGTTTTATGGTGACCAATCCCTCAGAACCATGAAATAAAAACATTTATCCTCCTCTTTAAGATTTGCAAAGTTCATCTCTAATAAGGGTGATTTTGTGTTTAAAAATTTGTTAAATTTGCCTTAATGGACTCCGTTTTAGGGTCCCAGGTACCCTTAAATGTATAAACATTCCATAGTGTAGGCTTCCCATTGTTCTGTATCCTGCATAGGTCTGACCTTTATTGGCAATCATTCCAAACAGACAACTTCATTATTTTCTATGAAGGAATTTTAGAATGTTATTGGAACAAACAGTTGTTTGTCTCTCATTGCATTGATTTGTAAAAAGCAAAATGCCACAATAACAAGTTGTTTCATTGTCTTTACATATTAGTTATGGTTTCTTTTACACAACAACAACATAATGGTCAACATAGATGTGAAGGTCAATTGAACTTAGTAATTGAGTATATGTTTGTTATGATTTGTATGTTACCATGGTGACTAAAGGTAAATATTACCATCCTAGTTTCACTTGTTCATTGGGTGTAAATAAGTGGTTAAATGATTACAACAAAGCAAAACAACACACCCTCTGTGCTGGTCTTGCTGGGATCATAGTATTCTACTCGGATCTAAGCGCAAGCAAAGTGCTTCCAATCAGTACTGATAGACAAACACCTACTTGCTTACTTGCTTGCTTGTTTGTGTGTTTGTTTGTGTATTTGTTTGTTTGTTTGTTTGTTTGTTTGTTTGTGAATTTGTTTGTTTGTTTGCTTGCTTGCTCGCTCGCTTGTTGAAAGCTCGCTCGCTTGTTGAAGCTCGCTCGCTTGTTGAAGCTCCGTTGAAGCTCGCTCGCTTGTTGAAGCTCGCTCGCATGTTGAAGCTCGCTCGCATGTTGAAGCTCGCTCGCATGTTGAAGCTCGCTCGCATGTTGAAGCTCGCTCGCATGTTGAAGCTCGCTCGCATGTTGAAGCTCGCTCGCATGTTGAAGCTCGCTCGCATGTTGAAGCTCGCTCGCATGTTGAAGCTCGCTCGCATGTTGAAGCTCGCTCGCATGTTGAAGCTCGCTCGCATGTTGAAGCTCGCTCGCATGTTGAAGCTCGCTCGCATGTTGAAGCTCGCTCGCATGTTGAAGCTCGCTCGCATGTTGAAGCTCGCTCGCATGTTGAAGCTCGCTCGCATGTTGAAGCTCGCTCGCTTGTTGAAGCTCGCTCAGATGTTGAAGCTCGCTCGCATTTTGAAGCTCGCTCACATGTTTTTTTTACTCGCCTGTTTTCTAATTTAGAAATAACTCAATTTGGCTGCAAATGTCCCACGACGAATTGGCTTCCTGATATTGTCGAGAACAGTAAAGGCTAAATAAAGATATTGTTGAAAAATAGGAGCTTAAAACATTATTATTGTTCACAAATTGTTTAGTAGTTTTCCACCCAGGCATCATTATGATATTGGTAGTTATGTCTAATCATTTAGGGCAAGCTTATGCTATAGTAGGGTGTGAGTTAAGTATCGGATAAGGATGTGGGAGTGGATTCATATATATAGTACGGTATTATTTCATTACCGTAAGGGATTATAACTTAATCAGACTGTCTACAGGATATTTCTCATTTATGATCAAAACAAAAATAGCACAGGTACTAAAAATATGATTTGTAATTTAATTTTAATTGAAAAATCATAAAATTGTTATTATGAAAGGGAAGGAAGCATTATACAAGTAAGGCCAAATTAAATTAATTGTTTGTCTCAAAGCTCCTCTCCTGTTGTAAAACTAATGCGGAATGCGGTTTTTTTTCAAGTTTTTTCAAAAAAAATGTTAAATATAAAATATTGAAATCCTTGTAAAAGTGAACTTTTGTATTTAAGATGATGTGATCAATAAAAATCGGTGAATTTTTTTTTTTTTTTTGAAAGAAGAAAAAAAAGTGTTTTTCAGATTTTTGTTTTCTAATGCGCATCAATAAACTAACGCGCGCGGGAGCTTTGAGACAAACAATTAATTTAATTTGGCCTAAACAACATCCATTTGTGGTGTGGGAGGATGACTAGTCCCAATCTCCAAGAATTGTGATGATTCACATAAACATGTACAGAAGTCAACATTTGACCATACGTAATGTGTGTGGGCCGCAGCTTAGCCCTGGTATGATCCAAATTGTTTTTAATGATAGATGCTTTAGTTCTTGGCAGGATAACACTGTTTCAGGTCCACTCCCCAATCATATCGGGTCTGAGTCACGCTGCTGGCGTATTAACCCACTTGGTATCGCCTCCGCCGCCGTTCCACAAATCCTTGCCCCATCAACCATTCCTTCTTTATTTATCAACACAAAACTGACTCAGTCGGTCAGTCGGCCAGCCCAGCAGGCTTGGCATAGAAATCCATAGTTGACCTGTTTAATAATTTCTTATAATTCGCTCCCTATGGCTATGTTTAGGTAGCACCGCCAATCCCGCCATCGATCCGCTGGCTCATTGGCTGGGTGTCTATAGGTATGGTTTACAGATGATTGAATGCGCACACACACATTAAAATAGAACACTGGTCTACTTTTGGTTATCGTAATTAATTTTTCAGCTATGATTATTTGGGCAATAACTAAACGCATGCCAATTAAAATTATGATATGTTATTTTAGGATTTTAAGCTGAAAAAACAGGTTGTGTTCAGTAGTAATAGAAAGCCTAAGAGAAACAAGCTTTTCATTTGATTTCTATTTCTATTCTCTATTCATTAGGTCTTGATATGTTGTTAAATACAAATAAAAAACATGAAAATGAATTTTCAAAAACCCTTATTTATTTTACAAAATAATTTGAGAGATCCATTCAAAACATTCAAGGATAAAAATGTTTTTTAAAATTATGCATTTCTGGATTGAAAAGTACACAAATTGTGCATTATTTAAATCCCAGATTAATTCATGTGACTGTTAATCTCCCACCCACACATCAAATAATAAGAAGGCCCTAACCCTGGATTAAAGAATGTTATGATCTATGATTAAAGAAAACCAAACGCCTACCTGTATTTTTTTCCCCTGTGAAACCTTGATTTGACTAATTGTGTTAATTTTGAATTAATTTTCGTCATCCGTATGCAAAGACTTTATTTGTTTAATTGTTTGGAAATTAATAGGTTCAAAAAGACTTCCTTGCAATAACTTGGTTTAGGCCTCTCACAATCGATGTTGAGTTTCCTGTTGCAGGTTTTAAAAAAGGGACGAGGTGACTTTTAATTATTAATTATTAATTATTTGATATTTTAATTATTGTGATATAGAACTGTAATAGACGCTTCAGTATTTGGATGAATCGACTGGCTCTAAAGGTCAATATTGTATGTTGACCATCATAAATGTATTGTAAGTGCTTTTCGAATGAATTTGGTGATTTGTAGTAACAAAACGGGTAAAAAAGGTGAATTTCGATGAAGAAACATCTTTTTTTGTGGCAGAAAGTGTAAATAATTAATAATTAAAGTAAGTGACGAGGCCCGTTTTTGGACGCGGGCGGCAACAGGAAACTCAACATCGATTGTGAGAGGCCTTACAGACAATCGAAGGCTGCAATCCACTTGAAATACCAGTATTAGTTGCGCCCTAAATAATAAAGTCTAATATTATTTAAAAAATTGAATAAGTTAACCACATATTATTTTTCCCAACTATTTCTTTTCTATTTTTTAAAAATAATTTCTATAATGACTTCAGATAGACATATTTACACCCACACGAGGACCCTGGATAACTAACAGTCATCTTTAAAAGCCAGACATATTCAGTTAGGAATGTGATAAACCAAAATACCTTGATTCATTTACAGTTTAAAAAAATCATTTTTATACACCCAATTTATTACTGATTTATCTACTCATTTATTTGTTTACTCATGTATTAATCTATTAATTTATTTGTTTATTCACCTATTTATTTATTTGTTTATTCATTTATTTACTTATTTATTTATTTATTTATATTTATTTATATTTTTTTATTTTAGAGTTGACTTATTGACCCATCTATTGACTTATCAAGCATTCCATGAATGTAAGTGCAGTGCATTTAATACATTTGAAAAAAGAGACCAATTTGATTTTAGAATAAAATTGATGATAAACAGATAATAATTATTTAACAAAATATTGTTAGTTCAATTTAATGGTAATTATGTCAAAGAGAAACTGATACATTCTTTCCCTAGTATGGCAAGGCAAACCGAATCAGCTGATGCCTGATGACCTGCCAGTGACGCCAAAAAGAGGGCAGCGCTTAATTCTTAACATACCAAACTTGTACTGAACCTGTGGTGTCACTACTACTGTAATAAATATTGGAAATGTTTGCGCTACATTTATTTGTGCACTCTTAGCGCTCAAATCAGTAACTGCAACATTATTACACACGACTGTATTTCTTTTGCGTATAGGTCTACGTGATGAAGCTACAAATCATGAATTTAAAAATTGGCGAAGCGCGAAAAATAATAGGATGAAAATACCACTAGGTAGTACAAGGCACAGCCAGTCAGGGTGTCTCTGTTATTGATGTGGATGGAGATATTGAAAGGTTAAGTTCCAGAAAGCCTTATTTCCAATAGCTGCTGTGTTTTCTGTAGTGTGGGTTGTACACTGAATTACTGATTTTTAACTAATAAAATAAAATCTCACAGCAGCTATAAAAGGCAGCCATTATACATACAACCTTCTCGCAGTAGACCTTGGAGATTTGAACAGGAGACAGTGGAAGCTATACCTGGTTGTCTAAAGCAAAAGGGACTTTATACCCTTCTAAATTTAGACCTCGACCTATTCTTAGTTTACCATCTAGGGAAATGATGTATACTGTCTGCTAGCTGTGATGTGTGCAAAGGATCTATAATAATGAGCTTTGGTGGATAATGATAACCAGGACTGCCCAGAGCTGGGAGAGGGGCAGGGGTGGTGGCGGGTGGGGGCGTCTGGCTGTGTAGATCCAATTCTAGTTTGAAGAAATATAGGCGCATGCACCCGGGGGTGGGGGGGGGGTACTCACCCAAGACAGTATACGGGGATGTGCCGCTCTATATGGGTAGCTTTTTGGGCACAAAATCCCTAAACATGGGGTATGAGCTGGAAATCCCTATTAATGGGGTCACTTTTTACAAATGGGTCTATTTTTGCGAAATTTGTGTCTATTTTCGCGGAATTTGTGTCTATTTTAGCGAAAATTTGCAAAAATTAGGCGAAAATGAAGCAAAACCCTTAAAAATGGGTACCGATTTTCCAAAATCACCCTAAAAATGGGTATGGGTTTTGAATCTCCAGCGGCACACCCTGACCAAACCAAATCCGAGTACCCCCCCCCCCCCCCCCCCCCCCCCGGGCATGCACACAAGAAACTAAAGTTTAGCGATATTATGAAACTCTCTCAAAGTGAAATATTTTACAATTGGAATGTGTCGAATTTATCATCAGAATCAATTCTTTACTCAATCTGCTTTAAAAAAAATGAAACTCATAATTAAATTGACAAAAATAAGACAGGAATCAATTCATTGACTTTATGTCATATGAAATGGAACCAATATTTCAAGTCAAGGTCATGTCTCATCTATTGAAATTAACATGGTAAATGGCACGTTTTAAGGGATGCAATTGTCATGTTCAAGGGATTGGTATTTAAAGTGTAGACCCTAATGGGTATTGTCTGTCATGAGTTGTAATTAGTTGAAACTTCAAGCTATCAATCACCAATGGGAGTATTGCTGATTGATTATTATTGATTTTTTTCAATGGTAATAATCAATAACATGATCATTGATCAGTGTCAGGTATCAATATGGGACATATTTCTCAATGGGCAATTTGAATAAAAAATGCTACAATTGTTTACATCATCAATGGACCTATGTATTTTATGAGAGGTCAGCCTAATGTGACATGTGTCCATTCTAAAATTTGTATTCCAATAACAAGGCAAATAAAACAAAACATGTTGAGCATCTGGACTTTTTACACAAAAATCTTTTTAGCACAAAATTTCCCTTATTAGCGATAAACTCTGCGAACCTTGTATTTATTTCATGATACATAGTGTTGGTGACCCCAAAACGTATTTGAAATGCATATATAAGAAAGAAGCAAAGATGTTTAAACAAACATCTCAAACTATGAAAAACCAGAACAAAAAAGCTATGACTGATATAAGTAAAGGAAAACAAAATTGCTTTTAAAGGTAGATGTTCCGAATTTTCAACTTGACTTTTTCTATTCTACAAAGGTCATCCTTAAAAAAGTCATATTCCAAAGTTTGAGTTGCATAGCTTTAATGGTTCTTATTTTAGACGGACAAGATGCCTTGAAATGTGTCCATTGAGTAGTACACAATCAATTTGGTGGTTTTTCGCGGTAATTCGATGTTATTTCACCGATTTCTCTGTAATCATACCAATTTGGACCGTCAAATTTCAGTATGTTAATCAGAAAAATATGATCTTTCATATGATATGAAAATCTCCATATGTTTGAGGAAAATCTGTGATATGAAAATGTGATCAGAACATATACCTTTAAGAAGGCCTATAATCTATAAGGTGAAGTTCTTCCAGATGGTAATAAGGAAAGGAAGCTGGGTGCAAGTGGACTGAGTCACAAGACATTTGAAAGTACTAACAAGGAAGGTGGGAACTACCTTTTGGGGAAATGCAGGTCCTCATTTTGATATTTTCACTAACATTTTTCCCGGGCTTTCATTCAGATTGCAAGTTGGGTTGGATGGACTCTGTCATGTCCTTGTACTTCACAACTGAAATTTTGAAAAGGAAGCGTTAATTCATTTGAAAATGAGATGAACATTTTCCATAGATTGGCTTGATATTGG